>WUAW01037691.1:3294-15551 GCA_017165845.1 Thaumetopoea pityocampa | reverse complement strand
AAACAAACAAACAAACATCGATGGATTCGGTTTCAGAAGCCCTTAATTAGTCGATCTAAGTAGTTTGTTTTAAATATCTTTGATTTTGGAAAATTCGACTTTTAACAATTTTATGATAGTATAGAAGAGCCCCCTTTTCACATTTGCTAAGGGTCCCGCGTTGGATTTATCTAGCATTGATAAACGCACTTTCCATTTTTGTTTTTTGAGGATTATTTAGAATTTATTTGTCTGTCCATTTGTTAGATATTCACAGCAGCCGAACCGATTGCGGACAGACGGACAGATTAAGATCATCAAAATCAGAACCAATTGAGAAAAAGGCTCTTGGTTTTAGTTTGCTAGCTTACTATATTTATTTTATTAGTTACTAGCTGGTTCTATGGTTGGTTATTAGTCTCTTATTGATAATTCTGCTCCTAATTTATACAGTATTTAATTTTTACTCAGAAACTCTAAAATTTCAGAGTTAAAAGTAACCTGTAATATTCTAAGAGAACTCTTCTAACTAAAAATGAAAGTCTCGTAAATAGAGTTAGCCGTACAAACAAGCAGACAGATAGACAAAAAGACAAAAATTTTAAAATAGGCGCTTTGGCATTTGGTTATGCAAATAACTATTATAAGAAAAAGCCTTTATTTGGAAATTACAGACAAACACTTCAATTTTATTTATTTGTGTATATGTAAGTATATGTAATTTATAGATATTCCAATACGTTTGAATAGTTAGTTCGAACGTTATCTTAATCACTAATACTTAAATACTTACTCCAAATCTAAAACCGATAAGTTACGGGTTCATCAAACGAAAGGTCGACTCTGTTTAATGTTAGAAGTTAGCACACTGGTCGACAAACTTGCAACGTAGTTCTGCAGAAATTTTTGAGAAATATGACATAACGGATTTAGAGGCGGAGGGTACGCGCGCTACAAGTTTGAAGAGGAATCGGCCCCAAGGGGGCTATGATGAATCTTTCACGCATTTTATCGTATTGCATCGGGAATCGAACCTTGAAATTTTCTTTCAAGAATAACATATTTTCTCTTAAGCTTGTTTAATTTCTAAGATTGTTATAAATAATATTCTAGACATTGTAGCCAATCCCTCCCTTTTAAGGAGGAGCTTCATCAGATTCAGCCGTGGATTTCCACGCGCTGATGATGACAATGATGAAAGAATACTCTATCTATCTAAATCGAATTTAAAAGTTGTTCAGAATATTAAGCAATTCTGTTGTGAATTGGCCTAGTGACGTACTTTACAGGATTCCTGAACATAGTTGAAACAGCTGCGGTGTACCGTCGGCCCACTGTTGAACAGTCAACGCGCTCAGCACTCTTGTTTGGGGAATGCTCCAACTTGGAATATTTACCTGACAAATTATCGAGACATTTTTAATCCATTGGATTTAACATTATTAGTTATGAATATGTAATAATAATATATCACTTGTCACTGCTCTAGTCTTAAACTAGGATTCCCTGTATCTTGGGTACTACTAGATAATGATATTATATACTTATTACATATATAGATAAATATGGTCATGGCCATGGTATGACTCGAATACAAACATTTGTGCTCATCACACGAAGTTTGCGCCTATCGAAATTCGATATATTTTTATTTTTTATTATAAATTACATATTTATTCATCAAAAAAGTATCGGACCTGAACTCGCTTTCTTTTAGAAAAAATCTCTTTATTCACACCTCTCGAGAGTTTGAGAATTTTTCAGTTCACTTTTTTATATCCTGTTGTGTTTTTATAACTCTGCACTATTGGCTCCCCAATTTATCTATACTAAAATAAAATTAAGCAAAATCTGTACATTGAATATATTTTGAAAATTTTAATTGAGTTATATTATCGTATAGAGACCAAAACATTTTTTTTTAAATTTTTATCCTACTGTCTGTTTGATTCTATGAAATAAGATCACACAAAAACCTCTGAGTGGATTTTGATGAAGTTTTCGCTCATATATCGCTTATAGTCTGGAATAGGATTAAGCATATGTTTTATTGCAATCGTTTATAAAAAAAGAAATTATGATATTGCAGTCTTTTCGATTAATTTTATGAACCTGAGGATCTCCGAGGTTTCTGAGTTAGTAAATGGTCTACACGGGCAGAGCCATGGGCAACAACTAGTAGAAAAAAAAACGATCATCTATTAAAAAAAAGAAGAGAACATTTCTTGACGGGTATCGGACATGAGGTAATAAGACACAAATCCGTGTCATATATGTAGGTAATTATTTATAATTATAGTTATATTAATATAATTATTTATAATTATAGTTATAATTATTTATAATTATAGTAATTATTTATAATTATAATTATATATAATAGGTAATTATTTATAAATAGGTTGTTTACAACCTAATTCAATATTAATTGATGGACTGATATATTTTGTACTTTTAAAAAATATAAAATTGCTAAAATCATGGAGAAATGCAAACGTTTATAAAAGTTGAATAAGTATAATAAAGAAAACAAAGAAAACTCAATCGATAATCAAGTCAACTGACTCCAATTAAAAATAGAAAATAGTATCAGTTTCTTAAACACATTCTCTGTTAAGAAACCGGCGTGACGTTGTCTTAGTGTGAGCTTAAAACCTACTTTAAACTGCAGACCAATACAAAAAATACTTATTGCAAAGTGCTTCAAAAATATTTTGTAATAAAGCGAATAGAGTTTACCGAAAACATATTGAACAATTCCATCGCTATATTGCACGGATCCGTTCGAAAATTGTCTGTTTAGTTCATAATACTCTTTTATATTATGGATTAGCAGTTATCTGTGCGATGGACAAAAGCTCGTATTCAATCCCACAATACCTTGCTTTGGACCGTTTCCAATAATGTGGGGGATTTCCAATAAACTTACTAGGCACTTAATTATATTTAGTATTAGACCTTACTTTGGGCTCTGCTCGTGTTCAAAGTATATATTTGCCCATTAGTGTTATGGGGATTATCTCGTTAATTCTCTTCAAGTGTACAGAGGTCTCCAATAAAGCTGAAATTTCAACATTTCATACCTACATCTTTAGCAGGTAGATTTGGTTTGATTGTGTATGAAGTACGTATAATCGAAAAATTTGAAGCATTATCAATTTTGAAACCTTTTCCTTTGCAAGCAAATCATAGCTCGCCCCGCCTATTATGTTATTGTTTAATGAGACGAAAATCATTTGTTGGGATAAAAAATCTTTTTTGTAAAGCCATTAGTTTCCACTTGTCTGAATTTTGTGCATCGGTTTTAACTAGCTAGCTTGTTATGGGTAGCCGCCGGTTACTGCGCACAAAATGCAACTTTATGCTGGTCATGCTCCAAGTTTGTCGATGTTATCTTTATTAAATTTTTGGTATTTGAAAATGGAACCCAAAATTTAAGAATTACGAAGAAAATTTCTTAGCATAAGAAAAAACCTTAATGTACAGAAGAAGGGATTTTATCACATTGTCTCACCTTCTTCAACCTTTTTTTAACAAGAACACTGCGTCTCTTACTACTGTACTGAAGTCCCACCGTCATTGGAGTTGCGTTAGCTTGACATTGTCGGGATATGGGTGGGCTGGTCGTATCTATCTATCTATATTACTATCATAAAATTGTTAAATGTCTAATTTTCAAAAATCAAAGATATTAATAACAAATTACTCAGATCGACTAATTAAGGGCTTCTGAAACCGAATCCGTCGATGTTTGTTTGTTTGTTTGTTCGGGCTTCACGCGAAAACGAACAGGTAGATTTTGATTAAACTATTACAGTCTTAAAGGTACTATTCTAACTTAATTAATGTGGTATGATTCATCAAAATCGGTCCAGTAGAATTGAAGATACAGCTTGATTCCTGTTTTAGTAGTCGCCGCTTAGGTATGAGAGGTCAAGTAAAAGTGGTTTTAGGCTTTTTGTATAAATCTATGATTGTGTTGGGATTTCCTATGTAGCTGAAAACCAACATTCATGCGGGCGAAGCCACGGGCAAAATCTAGTTTTATATAAATTCCGATCACTTCTTTTTGTAAGGAGTTCTAATCTCTCAAGCTTTCGACATCTCGTGCAGTATGTTGCACGTTACATAAGGCGATCCGCCTTACCTGGACGTAATCATTTATTCCGTACGTGGTACATATACATATATCTAAGACATCTTTGACGAGAGGGATTGAAGAGGTTGCCTCGCACTACGTTTTGCGGATTCCTTGGCCCATATCACTCTCTTGTAAAACTTATCAAGCATTTGGCTATGGCTGGAAGTATAAACTCTGTTGTCACAATGACGCGGCATATTCTTATTCTGCTGTGTATAGTATACCGTCACTTTATGTTTTTCATGTCACTATATGACTCCAATTATATCTTTCTTGGTTATGGTGTGGTTGCTGTGGGAACCAGCTAAGCGATGTACTAGGATCGGTACCCGTTGGTAACAGAGTTATTCTGTTATTCAATCAAAATCTATTTCGATCTGCAAGACGCCTGGCAAGCGTGGCAATTATGACAAATGACTCTGGACATTATCATTATCGCCATTCACTCATGTGCTTCCAAAAACGGATCATGATGATGACGATAATGATCATTTTTATTCATCCTGACATTATCTCGACTTTAGTAATTCTTGTAGAGGATCTGGTTGTGGGGTCGGTTAAGGTAATTGGTCTAAAGTTGATATTAGAATATTTAATCCATGTAACAACCGATTATGGTAAGCGATTCTTAACCCAGAGGGCGGCTTGGTCGTCTACGGCTGTGCTCCAACTTATATCACAATGTGCCACATTGGTCAGTATTTTTTGTGGAAAGATGTATACTAATATTATGTAAATACATAATAAGTAAATGACTTTATGAGACGTGTGATTTGAAAGGAACTTCAACAATACCGTCAAAGTTTCATGATTTCAAAGTCAAAACCACGACGTTTTTGAGTGCCACTCAAACAAACGACACGATCATAAGTATACTCAAGCCGCCAAGAAACAGTGCACAGACACGGTGCCGTGTCTACAAGAATAAATTTAATTTGAATGAAGAGCACTTATCCTAAATGTGATGGAATGTATTAACTTCAAACGCAGCATTAATGTTTTAATATCTAGTTTTTCTTATATTTTTTCGGTGATCTATTATATTATTGGCGAACTAAATATCTAAAATAGAGAGAAAGATATCGCTGACAGTTTTTTTATATCGAATTGAAAATGCCATTTAGTACGAATATAAAAAAAACTTTTAGTCTCATTTCATGTTTTCAAGATTATTCTCTATGGAAACAGATCATTTTTGTTAAGGCTAGCAGCTTCGCGTTTGCGTGCTGCCATCTCTTTTGCTGCCACGACTGTTTCGCTAAGGGTGGTAATAGACGACCAGGCGTTCTCACTCTCTGCCACGGCTGAGATGTTAGGGGGTGAAAGCATTCGCCTTCCAATTTGCACATTTGGTTGTTATAAATTTTCGTATCAACCGCGCATTTCAACAATGTGTGGCATATTGTGTTTGGGGCGACGCAGTAGTGGTATTCCTCACTTTCTTCACGACCGGTTCGACACAGCAACCATCTAATACAGCATCGGTCTGAGTTGGTACGCGAGTGTGACGTACTGTTACTCCAGCAACTCGCAAAAGACTGGCATTATAGAGAGAAATTCGAGACCTTCGGTCCAGAAAGCTGAGTACCATCTAAACAGGTTAATCGTATTTTACATAGCCTGGAATCACTTCTAGATCTTTGCAGAGTTTGGGGCTTAATAAATTAGAATGATCAAACTGATTAAGAGGTACATATATTTTAAGTGGAAAGACAAACAAGAATTAACGAAGAGTGTAGCTGGGGATCAGAGCGTCGGAGCGCCGGCACCGGGCACAAGTCTTAAAAGACAAACGCAATTGTAGACGCGCAGACTCCGTGAAATCTGTGAAATAATACCCGCTGCTAGTTAAGCCAGTCCCTTGCTGACGATACAATAAAATGAGTGAGCTTTCAAGGACTAACTACAAATTAAGGGGGAACTTACTGAGCTTAAAATAATTAAGATTCTTTGTCTCGACGGACAGCGGACTGCTGCAGTCATATTGCAATTATTTTTGATCTGATTTGGTTTTGAAATTAATACAGTTTTAATAGTCGTTATAATCGAGGCCATGAGAACTAGAATGGTACAATTGCATTTTTTTTCAATATTGATTTTATTTTATAACTGTAGTATTTGGTTAAAATAGTAGTAATAGTGTACAATTTTATACATGCTTGGTAGTGGATAGTTACTACTTTTGCAAATCGCAAATTAAAAATTTGTAATGTTACAACATAATTTTATAAATGAAAATCATCATCATCATCATATCAGCACACAGACGTTAACTGCTGGATATGTCTCCTTTAATGATCACCACACCGAGCGGCTATGAGCCACCTGCATCCGCCGGATGCCCGTAATCTTAATCAGGTCGTCGGTATATCTAGTTAGGGCCGACCCACACTACGCTTTCCGGTTCGGGGTCACCACACCAACACTTCATAACCCCAACGTCCATCGGTAATGCGAATTGTGTGTCCCGCCCAGTGCCACATTATTAACCTTGCAATTTTTTGAGCTATATCGGTGACTCTCGTTCTCCCGCGTATTTCGTTGTTACGGATTTTTTCTTTCAACAAATTCCGAGCATAGGTCTTTCCATTGCTCTTTGGGTTGCATTGAACTTCTCTATGAAAAATAAAACAATATCGAATAAAAAGGCAGTTAGGCCTTTCTGGTTTTCGTGGACTCGATCTGTTGCTATCGAATGTAACGTCAATATGAGCATTTATGTAAATACAGATACAGGCCGCAATTGCAGGTAGCGATCACATCGGATGGAACACTTTTATTTTTGCATCCAGTTTAATTTTTGCCACCCTTTTTTTTCGCACAGCAAATGGCTGATCCATACCGTCCCCCGAGGGCACAGCACGACGGTTAAGTGAGGATTGCAACCACTAAAAACTGTGCGGCGTCCGCCTTGGCGCTTGCGCCCGTGTGCGGTAAGTAGGCGAGCAGTCACCCGCGGTTCGGGCGGAATTTTTGCCACCTTGAAGCAATGCATCTAAATTCGGATTACACTAGTGTAAACGCATGGGATAAGATGACGCCAATATAATTAACGTTCTGCTTTAAAACTTCTTGAGGAAATCCGCATGCTCGTATGGGTGTGTGAGTATATTAACCCGCACTAGGCCAGTATAGTACATGAAGGCCCAATCCCCCTCTTGATTAGGAGAAGTCCGTACCCGAGTAGTGGGAACGAATATGAACTGGGGACGAATAAAATGATTTTTTTTTAGATATCATTGGACCATGTTTGCGACATCCATGACAAAATATTTGGCCGTGCGATTTTATTTCTCATGCCGATCCATAGTCACGCAATATCACAAAAGCAAACATTGATGATAACTGCTCACAGCAGAAGAAATAATTTACCAGGAACAAGTTGCCCGCGAGTATGTTTCAAAAAGTTGAAGTGTGAATTTGCCACAGGTAAGTTGGTGAGGTGAGGTGTCGCTTACGGCACCCCGAGTGGTCGGCTTGCGAACTATGTCTTTGTCGCTAAGTGGCTGCTCATTGCAGCGGGAACTTGTTTGATAACACCTTTGATTATAATATTAGAAGTCGTACGTCATGAATGTATTTAACCGTATCATAATACGTGCGAGTATTTACGGAATGAATATTTTTGTTACATATTTTTTATTTGAAATTTTATGCCATATAGTTAATTTGATTTTTATCGTTTTGTTTATATTGTAAATCAGAGGTCCTCAAACTTTTTTGTCTTGTAGACCACTTGTAATGTTTTTCGATTTTGGGTACACCCTCAAAGTGTAGTTAATATAAAATTTTTGCGAATTTATCAACAACGAATGTGGTTTTGACAGTTGGCATGGATCCCTTGCAGGTTCCCGTCGACCCCTGGGGGTCAATATAGATCACTTTGGGTATCAATGTTGCAAATCATTAGATATTTATTATGCGGAGGAATACTGGCTTCTATGTTACAGGTTTTATCAAGTTTGGGAGTCAGAAATTTTCCAAAATATGGTTCTTCCTATATAGTAAAAGAAAAAAAAGTAGATCTAAATACCTATTTTTATAATTACTTTGTCTTATCTGCGACTCTGAATAAAATAAAAGTTTCTTTCCTGTACCTGTTTCCTTCACCGATCTTACAAATTCGAGATAATCAATATTTTAATTGAACTTTTAACCCTTTGGAGTGTGAATTTTCAAAATCCTTTTCTTAGTGCTTTTCTATATTAATAAAAGATCGTACAGTGAAAATTCCACCTTTTTAGCACCTCTGATTTAGGCTGTTTGATAGTTAGGTAATCAATTGGCGACACGACGGTTTTATGTATTCTGAAGTTTCAAAAATATCAGGCTCACCTCTCACAAGAGCTATTTGAGATTGTTTAGGCGATGTCTCTAACCACTTATTATATGGTCGTAAACTATCAAAAAGTACAATTACTAGTGTATAGTTCAGTTTAAAAACCCACGTTGAAGCCGTAATTAAAATACTCTCTACTCTTAGTATAATCTGAGACAACAGCTCAATTTTAGTTTAAAATTAATGTGCCATAGCAATAGATGTATTGCTCCATAAAAGAATTGGCAGCCCGTGAAAACGCTTTGGGCGTCGTTATGTTTTTGATTTTAGTACGTTTGGAATATAGGGGTGTTTTGAACTGAAACTTATAGTGTATTAGAAGTAATATGATAAAACTGATGATGAGATTATGCAATGAAAGTAGATTCTTTGACTATATTAACAAGAGGGTGTTGACTGCGTTTTAGAGAGTAAACTTTATCACAATAACATTATCATCATGAACGCGAGGAAGATCTCGTACGTTCTTGATCGTGGAATGCGTCTTGGAGATTGTATTAGACTTTGATTAAATAATAGGTAACTCTCCTTCATCCTGGTTCATCCCTTAGCTGGTTCTCAAAGCATCCACGAGAAGAAGTGCAGCAACGCTATTAATATGCCGGCGCTAGATAGAAATATACACACACAATACCTTGGTTTATCTCAATTACATTATTTATTCATGTACGATTAGTAAAATAGTTACAAAACTACTTAACATGTAGAAAATCTAATATATGCCCTTGGGGCAACCCCTTGAAATAACAAAGCAGTTTAATCACCTCATCATCATC
Organism: Thaumetopoea pityocampa; assembly: GCA_017165845.1. Classification (NCBI taxonomy): domain Eukaryota; kingdom Metazoa; phylum Arthropoda; class Insecta; order Lepidoptera; family Notodontidae; genus Thaumetopoea; species Thaumetopoea pityocampa. Next base: position 6,316 of record WUAW01037691.1, on the reverse strand, counting down.
ATTTCAGCCCATAGCTGACCACTGCTGAACATAGGCCTCTCCAATCGAATTCCAGCGCGACCGGTCCATAGCCACCTGCATCCAACCCAGCGATCCTCACCAGGTCGTCGGTCCATCTCGTAGGTGGCCTCCATTCAAGGACTTTTTTGCCCCATCGGCCATTCGATCTTCGTGCTATGTGGCCTGCCCATTGCCACTTCAGCTTGCTTACCCTACGGGCTAATAATAATAATAATCACCTCGTTTACCATATATTGTTGATGACAATATATGATGAGCGTGGTGATGAAACGTGACTTGTATACTGGGATTAGTGTCTAAAACAACTTGTAAGAGTCTATTAAAGAGTGTCAATTCATAAATAATAGCGGCGTCCTAAAAACGTGATATCACAAAGAGTACGCGGCGGGCGGGGTGGCGCGAGGTCACGACAGCCGCGGAGGGCCCTTGGCTTTGTTCCACTGGCAACAATGCCTCACCGAGAGCCCACTCCACTGTACTTGTATCGGATGCAAGCGATGTTTCGTTGGTGTGGATTAGGGTCTAAAAGCAGGGCCGCACTCGGATTCGGGATCTTTATTTATTTAAAACCAGCTGACTCGGTAAACTTCGTATCATCTAAAACAATTTCTTCGATTTTTCAGCTGTTCCTCTGGGGTTTTACTAATTTTATTTCTTCATAAACCACCTTTGTAATGAGGTGTACAAACAAAAAAAAAATAAAAAATCAAATCGGTCGTGTAGTTTTCGAGTTTTGGCGAGAATAATGCATGGCGATTGATATTTTATATATACAGATTCGTACACATAAAATGAAAGGGCGAACTTAATCCCTTTTTAGTGGGTATTACTAGCATAGGGTACACGATCGCTGCGTGGTAAATGAGCATGTTATACCAGATTATTACTGGCTAAAAATACTATGTACCCTCTCCGCTTGCATAGTGGGCCTCAGGGACACGCGAGCACACGAGTGCTGTGGTCTGTATATTGTGCATTTTGTGGGGACCCTTTCTTGTACTACAACTCCTTATGAAGGAGTACCAGCAACACATGGTACGGTATTCAGCTCGAAGGTTGGACTACTTAATCCCTAACTTAAACTATCTATTATCATCGGATAGTGCAGAGATTAATGTGATTAATATGTTGTCGGTAGAAAAATGGTATATCGTATTGTAAGCTATTGTAATTGTAAGTATTGTTAAACATGTTTAAATATTCTAGATGTGAGTAAGGTCCCTGATAGTAATGAGTTACTATTTATTGTTGTTGTTTGTATTATTAGTATTTATCTAAATTAAAAACATTATGATCATCATTATTATTTGTTGGTAAACTCTAGTTGTTAGTAAAATAAAAAAAAAATATGTGTACTGAAAAGCATAATAGAACGAAAGAAGATTCTTAAAAAAGCATTTGAATTTATTAGATTAAAAAACCTGATAACGTCAAAACTGTTAATAGTGCACAGTCACACTCGATTGACTACTAGTAGCTGAAGCATGCACACATTTAATCTAAATTTGTTTGTTATAATTAAGTCGCTTTCACCAATAAATATGTTTTAATTATTAAATGTATTTGCGATAGATGGTGGTGGCAAACGAATTTAGTGGCCCGCCATCAGGCCATCAGGTAAGCGGCTTTCGCAGCCCATGGACGACTACAATATCAGGAATATCACATGCACGTCGCTGACTCTTTAAAAATCTATTTATTTCCCTCTTGAAGAACCCCATACTGTAGTCCTTCGGAGAAACCTCAGCAGGGAGCTCATTCCACAATCGGAGCGTTCGCGGGAGGAAATTCCGTTGAAATTCCATTGTATGCGCCCATTAAATATCTAATGTGTGAGGATGAACACCTCGCCAATGGCGAGCGGTGCGATGGTAAAAAGTAGCTGTGGGCATCATGTCAAACAACTTCTAAGAACATAATCCATTGTACAAGCGGTAGAACTCATATAAAGAGGTGAAATCTCTCCTTAAAGGTACCGCTTGTGAGTTTAGGATCAACGATGATCTTCATAGCTCGTCTTTGAGCCGAGTTAAAAGGTCCAAGCTGACATCCAGGTGCACCTGCCCAGAGATAACAGCTGTACTCCATATGGGGCTGGATTTGCGTTTTATATAATAACAGTCTTTGCTTCGGCGTGTAGTACCGCTTCACTCAATTCAATATACCGAGCTTTTGGATATCATCCTAACGTTGTCTTCTAAGTGACTTCGAAACTGACCGTACCAACGAAGCTGTTGTCAATTATCATGGTGTATTATCCGCTTCTTATTAGCGAATTCTCGCATCCGAAGTGATCATTGGAAGTGATCACGTATTGCAGTAAGACTGTCCAATTCACACTTTCTATTTCTTGTTCATTATGTTTGTAAAGTTTGTTATATTGGTCTGGTATGAAAACTATTTACTGCACAGACGGTGCAGTGGTTTAAACGTCCACTGCGCTGTCGTGTGTTGTGGGTTCGATCCCCACACGGGACAACAACTTTGTGTAAACCACAAATTGTTGTTCTGAGTCTGGGTGTTTTGTGTTCCCGTTATTTGAATGTTTGTGAAGTCCCGGCGACACAGGAATTAATCCTAATGCGGGAGTTGTCTTTAAAAAAATAAATAAAATAAATAAATATTTAACCATTGGTTTTTTAAATTGAGATTTTCTTTAAAAACCGTGTCTATAAATCCGATCCTGTTCTGGCGAGTAGTAATTACACGATATTTATGCGCGCTGCCCCTGCCCTACACTTGTCTTGAGGACCCGGTAAGAAGAAAAGCGATATGAGCGTCGAAACCTATGAGCCATAATTCACGTTTAGCTCGAGATTTTTATCTTCAAAAAAGGAAATTAATGTTGGGTGTAACCAAACAAAAAGGGCTATGTAACACTGTCATATTGTATTTATATAGTATACTATAATATATAGTGATCACTGTAATATGTGTAGTATGTATGAATATAATGATAACTGTAATATGTGTAATATATATAAATATAATGATAACGGTA
>WUAW01037689.1:5318-15524 GCA_017165845.1 Thaumetopoea pityocampa | reverse complement strand
AAATATAATAAAAATAAAAAGAAATAAAACGCTCATCATATACATTACAATATTTTTTTAATCAATATAATAATATTCTTAATAAATCCAAAATATTTACACGATACAAAACATACAACTCGATCACGACCGCGTCCGTTCGCTAGCCCGAGTGGTTACAACTTCAATACTTGGGAAAACTGCTTTCGGATAGTACGCTCTATGCTCTTTAAAATAACGTTCAATATTGATTGACGCTTCAGTTATGATGATATAAATCCTTAATTATTGCTAGACTGTATACATATTTAACGCATCGAGTTTGGTATCTCATCCAGAAGCGACAAACCATATGGAATAGCATTACAATAAATATCAATAACGTTATTATTAAAATGAAATATAATTTGAAACCGTTAGATTCCCAATATAATTTTAAAAATTATAAAGCGTCAAAAGTGACCCACACTTGTGAAAATGTCACATAATAATGCACTTTACAATTAAAAAAACCACAGCGAGAAGCGATGTAAGCCTAAAATAATCGATTTTCAGAAAATGACGGCTTTTCTGAAGGTACGTCAAGTTGAAAAAGTTCTATTATGTAGCAGAACAGACGCAAGTGGAACCGCGGATCGGTCTTCACAAGTGTTCATAGACATCAAATTTTTAGCTGGACAGGCTATGACACCATTTTTATCTAAACGGTGATATCTAAGTCGATGATAATTAAATTTAGGTGGCTCTACCATCACTATATGTAAAGTTAGGGTTGAGCGTTGATACCCAGTGGTCTATGTCGACCCTAGGGGGTCAACTGGGACCTGCAAGGGGTCTACGCCAACTGTCAAAACCAAATTTGATGTTGATAAATTTGTAATAATTTTACGTTAACTACACTTTGGGGGTCTACCCAAAAGTGAAAAACATTACAAGTTGTCTACAAGACAAAAAAGTTTGAGGACCTCTGGTGTAGAGTAACGGATACTCGGTAAACTAAATTTCGATCACATAAGGTACAAAGCTGCTGCTTAAGGCACAGCATTAAGCGAGCAGGACGCGGAGGCCTGGTACTCACGCATGTCCATAGCGACATGCGGTTAAAGGCCTGATCGTTTTAACTCGTAGAAAGAATTACACAAATTCCATTAGGATGAGGCACGCATTTCACAGGCTGAAACACTATACGATAAATGCACAATCATCGCTGTCACTCCACTTTCAACATTAATAAATTAGTCATTTATCGCATGGACGTTTAATTCCTGGAAACTCCGCAGTGCGCTTCGAATCCACGGAAAAAGTAATTCGTTCAAACGCATAGCCGGTCCAGTGTGTAATGTCTATGTTCGAATCGATAATTCTTACACAGTTTCCGGGTCCCACGTGCCCTCGGATCCTCCCTGTATGGAATGCGATAATTAAAAAGGATACGACGCCGATGACCCTCCGAGTTTACATTTCACTTATAAAATATAAATTATACAATATACATAATATTAATAATATGTATAGAACAATTTATCCATCGAATAATTTGATTAGTATCTTTTTAAATTTATTTATTTCAAATAACTACATAACTTTTTAACTGAGAAGTGTAAACCTATTATTTCTTTAAATAACTATGCAGTAATAATTATTTTGAACTAAATAATATATGTATGTGGGTATGTGTATGTGTTCCTATGCGTTTCAATGGAAATTAATTCGAGTTTATTAAAGTTCAGATGGGGGTAAGACAAAAAGAAACAATATTAAATATTAAAAAAATTGATCCAATTCAACTAAAGCTGCTTAGTTGTAAAATATAGTCTGTACGTCAATAGATGGCTTGAGATGGCCGTCCTCGGGGACGACTTCAAGGTCCTATAAACTCAGTGAATGAATAAGGATTTCGAATATCGGAGAAAATGGATAGAATTAGCTTCATATTTGGGCACTCAAAATCTAAGATTGTGATTCGGAGAGGGTGCGATAGGCCGCTTAAAAAGGTGATTGCAATAAATTTCCATGCCGACGTACAGCCGGGACTGAAAACCAATATCTATATACAAGCACATTTAAACAGATGTACAATACAAACGATACTTTTGAACATTTATTGAAACGCACAGGACACGCTCGAGACAGTAGTTTTAAGTAATGCGGCGAAGTGAACACCGAGCCGCGCGCACGAGTATACAGTAGCCGCGAGATGGCGCGACATTGAAAGCGACTCTCCAATAACGGATATTACACGTTTTATTTACAAGTATTATTCAGTGAAATTATCATCATCATAACCATCACTGTCAGTCCACTGCTGAAAATGGGCCTCTCCATTAGAAAGGAGGGATTTTCTTGATCTACACACTAGACAGGTTTGCAGACTTCTCGGTGATCGCAATCGATTTTGATTGAATAACAGGATGACGATACTGCCCATTATCCTGGTGCATCCTTCAGTTGGCTCTCACAGCATCCACGGTAAGAGATGGAGTGACGCTATTATGACGCCGGCGTCACACAGCATTGACGCTTCAACAATTATCAACTATAGCGCTCGTCACGCCACTGTTGGACGTAAGTTTTTCATTAGAATCTCTCTGCCGTCCCAATGGAACTTAATTAGCTGTATTATAAACTAATATTAGCTGCGCGGATCGATGAATTGAACAGATAATTCTATATCTATATCCTAACGGACCGAAGCCGTCACACAGTTATATAGTAGGACCATTACAATAAGCCACATTTGACATTTTTCAGTTTATATTTATAAATGTGTATTAGTTAAATAAACCGTAAAATTGTCTTCTTTTTCATTATTAAAATAAATATATATTTCATCATCATCATATCAGCCCACGGACGTCCACTGCTGGACATAGGCCTCCTCTAAGGATCGCCACACCGAAGTTTGACCCGCAATATGTTTCCCGGTTCGGGGTCGCCACTCCCGACACTTCAAGACCCCAACGTCCATCGGTTCTGCGAGCTATGTGCCTCGCCCACTGCCACTTAGCTTTGTAATCCTTTCAGCCACATCGAATCATATCTCAAATGGGAAATCCCGAACATAGCTCTTTCCATTGCTCGCTATGTGTCTTTGAGCCTTCTTAGGAGGCCCATAGTGACCACGTCTCGGATCCGTATGTCATCACTGGCAATACGCACTGATTGTATACCCTGGTCTTGCGTTCTTATGGCTTTGCGTTCTCATATTGAAAAAATTAAAAAAAAATTGAGTGGACGCCGTTTCGAAGTTATTTTGATGAAGTGTCAAATGCGGCCTATTAATATGGCCCTAATTTAGTATGCGCGAACCGCTGGGCGCTACGTCGCGTACTGGCGACTCTTCAAGTAGTCTCAAATGCAGACCGAAGCGACCCGTCGCTGTATTAATAATCCGATCATATTTTTAGAACTAAGCCGATCGCTATTAATATCAATTCTGGTATAGCACAAACTAAATTTCGGCTCTTCTCTCTTTTTCTTATGCTAAACACCAAAACGAGACAGCAAACGTTTTTAGCTAGTGCCAACCAACATTTTTGTCAACAGGCACAAAAAAATGTTGCGTTTATCCGCGTTGTATCTTTAACCGATCCGTTCCAAGGCCACGTCTAAATTTGTATGTAGAACTTAACTTTAACGATTCTAAACAAAACTGACAGCGCCAAAGTTGTTGCTATCTCGTTTTGCCGTTTGATATTAGAAAAAGATAGGGAGAGCCGAAATTTAGCGAAGTTGTGTTGCAGCAGAATTTGCACCATTATGAAACTAATCGAATCTGCTCTGATTTTAGAGTTAAAACTTAAATACGGTGGAACGGCCTTAACTAAAAACTCTGTTAGTTATAGATGATACAAACAAACGATTAAACTCGATGTGTTGATATTAATTAAATTATGTTATCTGTATCGATCCCTAAGCGTCGACAATGACTTCACCACAGTTAAAACTTAGTGATTAGCACAATACTAGCTGTCAAAAACACATTTAAAGTTGATGAATTTGCAAAAATTGAATATAAGCTAAGCAGGGGTCCACCTAAAAGTAAAAAAAAAATTGCAAGTGATCAACGAGACAAAGTTTGGGGACCGCTGAATTAGACGTTTCAGAATTAGATGGCATATTAAAAAACTATGAATAGTTCAATTATATATTGCCTTTATAGTTAATTTTACCTTCCCAACCTTTGATGCCTAAGAATCAGTAGAATTCAAATCAACCCATCATCCGTCCATTATGTTAAATGCCAAATCACAAAACTTATAATGTGTTGAGACTAATTCCAACTTCAATATCTGAATGATACTTATAAGTAAAATGTAATAGTTCAACTCGTTAACATCGATGAGGGACTGAATATATTTGTGGTAGCAACGTTCCTCGGTCAACGACTGCCACAGACTCAGCGATGAGAGGATGTAAATAAAATATTATGATATATGAACGTAAATGCACCTTCACCGTGTAATTTGAGGATTAAGCCTTCACTAATTTCAACTAACACACTATAGTTGATGAGAAAAAAATTGATATTAGTAATATTCATAATTATATACTGAGTATATTATTATTTTTCAGATGTGATTAGGATTAACCTATTTAAACTTTTAAGTTATTCTCAGCAACTCAAGTATATTGTTTAACTTAACACTCACTGCCGACCACGTGAGGATGTTTTCTCGAAAGACTACTTATTATAACAAAGTGATTGGCTACTATACAATTAACCACATCACTCGTAGGCGCGTGATTGTTTTCCTAACGTTAGCATCACATCACGCGCTGGCGCGTGATTAGCAGCGTAAGTGTTAAGCGTGTAATTACTGCTATAAAAAGGAATCTGATAAGTAACGCTACAGCGTCGTTACTACCATGATGTAAGTGAAATTAAAAAAAAACATCCATTTACAAATATCTTTAAAACTAGTTATCGTTTTTTTTATCCTCAGGTTGNCTACTTATTATAACAAAGTGATTGGCTACTATACAATTAACCACATCACTCGTAGGCGCGTGATTGTTTTCTTAACGTTAGCATCACATCACGCGCTGGCGCGTGATTAGCAGCGTAAGTGTTAAGCGTGTAATTACTGCTATAAAAAGGAATCTGATAAGTAACGCTACAGCGTCGTTACTACCATGATGTAAGTGAAATTAAAAAAAAACATCCATTTACAAATATCTTTAAAACTAGTTATCGTTTTTTTTATCCTCAGGTTGTTTTTTTTTTATTTTAAGATGGCCGACGTGGACGTACAAAGGTCTGTTGTTGATGACTTTTTAATTTACACTACGCTACCATACGCAGGCATAATTTTACACGGTACACCAGCAGGGTTACCAGAACATAACGGCATAAACGAATAACAAGACGCAGTCCATTAAAATATATAATTACGCATCGAACAGATTGATCTGCAGACACGTAGTAGGTAATTTTATAGTTTATATATGAGGAGGTTAAGAACAAAATGTCAATTACGTATTTGGTTCAACTACTTTTTTGTTTTTTTTATCCGAATCTAAAGGTTGAATTTTATTACCAATATATAATTTTAACTGCAATACTTTTAAACAGATTAATATCTAACAAAAATACAAAATAATGCCATAGATCAACCAAAACATTTTTATTTTCTCAATTTGCTGAAAAAAATTAAAAAGTATAAATGTCACTTTTTGTTCCTAACCTCCTCTCATATAATTCAGTAATTCATTAGTAGCCACCGGTGGAGCTAGTGAGTTACTTTTTTTTAATAAAAGCCATAGAGTTGAAGTTCTCCCGGTTGGCGTCAACGCACATCTAAAGCTGAATCTGAACTCAACTGAAACTCATCGGATATTTATGGTACTACATTTTGAAATTAGAATTATATTTTTTTTATCATAAAACCTGATCTCACACTGCGAGGGTTATTATTCGTTCATGCACAGTGTAACAGAAATATAGACCCTAAACCGACTTAAAAATACTTAACACAGATAATGCGTACTGTACGCGTACGCAATGTATATTGCAAGAGCGACCGGTACGGCGGGGGGCGGGGGGCGGGGGGCCGCCCCGGGCGTGCCGAGTGGGTCCGTGTGAAGCATGAGTTTTGCGAGACGTGTGTACTAGTGTGATGTATTTTTGTTGAGTGTTTGCGTGTGCGCGCGTGCGTGCCTGCGTGTTGTGTATGTGTGTCTCTGTATGTATGTGGGTGTATATGTGTATGTGGATATATATATGCGCGTGTGTATCTGTGTGTGTGTGTGTGTTTATGTGTGTAGATGTGTATGCATGTGTGTGTATGTGGGGTAGGTGTGTGTCGGGTCGTCGCACACGTCGGCCACGCCACGGCGGCTCAGCGCACGCGCGCCACATTGTGTGGCGAGTTCGTCTGCGGGAGGAGGAACGCCATAATTAGCCCACATAATGTTTTAAAATTAAAATAACAAAGGAGATAAGCAACAGAGACAAACTAATATAATAAAAGCGTTTGTCCGCCTGTATATTGAAATTGGTAGGACAACGGGTGTGATACCAAGAACGGACATAGGCTATGAGTTTCCAATATTAATATTCGTTAAATCTGAACAAATAATAATATACAAATCAACAATAAAGCTACGAGACATTTGTGAAAAATATATCAGTAATTTATTTATTTACACTTCATACGTTATACGTGTAAATGCGGTCCTAACGCCGACGGCAGTCTCTACCAGACAACCTTTGGGTGGCGCAGAGACTATCAAGTAGATACAAGTAGAAGCGGCAAATGAAATCTAGAGTAAATGGAAATATATGATACACAAGTGGATAAAAAATAAAATAAAAACATTTATTGATAAATATACACAACGATATAAATTATTGTGATGATTCACGTATAAGCTACGTGCTTTATTTTTTAAAGAGTTGCGGGTAGTTCACAACCGGACCTCAAAGGAGAGAGGACTCCAGAGGAATGACTTCCTTAAATACAAGAAGTGTTATTAAAACCAGAACTTGGGAGGACACCGAAGAAGATTAGAGGTGCGTAGGTTCCTGTCATGTGTGGAATGAAGACATTGAAAATGAGTAGTTACATATATAGTTGGGGGCATTAGACATCAAGACTGTATAGAGTTAAGAGAGCGCCCGCAGCCTCGGTGGTGAATAGGTAACCACTTTCATCCCTAGTCCATATTCATTCCCACCACCGGGGCTCGGACCTCCCCACATATGGAGGGGGATTAGGAGTAGATTTCACACACCCATGCGGGCATGCAGGTATTCTCGCAAAGTTATCACAAATCTTCAATTCGACTGGACCAATTTTGATTAAACATACCGCAGTATTTAAGTCGGAGTAGTACCTTTAAACTTAACCAAAATCTGCCTGCTTTTGCGTGAAGCTCGAACAAACAAACAAACATCGACGGATTTGGTTTCCGAAGCCATTAATTAGTCGATCTGAGTAGTTTTTTTTTTAACTACCTTTGCTTTACAATATTTGACATTTAACAATGTTATAAGAGTATAGATTATATTTACTTTTTTTAGTTAACAAGAACTATATAACTCGATATGCGAAAAAGGAATGAGTTACGATGTTATTGGCCGAAGGTGTCGACTTGACCACCAATGTACCAACTTGGCGGACATGACGCGTGCGTACCGGTGCGCGCGTGGTGTATCACTTGCAGCAGGAGGAGCCCCGCGGCTGCTCGGCGTCCCCGAGCCGCCTCACCCCGGGCGCGGCGCTGCCCCCGGCGCCTTCACTCTTTGGTAACTTGTTCGCTGAAACATACACATACACAATCAACAATTATATATCATCATTTTCATCATCATCATCTCAGCTCAGACGTCCACTGCTGAATATAGGCTTCCCCCAAGGATTTCCAGAAAGATCGGTCTTGCGCTGCCCTCATACAGCGGGCTCCCGCAACCCTAACCAGGTCGTCAGTCCACCTTGTGTAAGGCCTGCCCACGCTTCACTTTCCGGTTCGTGGCCGCCACTCCAACACCTTGCGGCCCCAACGGCCATCGGTCGTTCGTGCTATGCGCCCTGCCCATTGCCACTTCAGTCTACTAATACGCAGCGTTATGTCAGTTACTCTTGTTCGTCTCTGGATCTCTTCATTTCTGATTCACCAAGAACCACCAAGGAAACACCAAGCATAGCTCTCTCTTTATATATACTATTATTTTTTTTTTTATTATATATACTAAACTAGTATTCAATCGGCCGTGGAAGTCCACTGATCTTTAAAAAGGAGGGATTTGCCATTACCTCCATACTTTTTTTTAAATTATAATAAGATAGCACTTGACTACGATCCCACCTGATGGTAAGTGGCGATGTAGTCTTAGGTGGTAGAGCGCACTAGCCTAGTAGAAATCTGTTCACTCTTTTCTTGAAAACGTCCACATTGTAGTCTGAGGGAAACACTGACGCCGGCAGACTATTTCAGTCCTTGGCCGTACGCATTACGAACGAAGAAGCAAAACGTTTAGTACGAATGGTCGGAACATCAACCGGGTAGGGGTGATAACCCACTGTACGTCTAGTCGTCCTTTGATGGAAGCGAGCTGGAGGAAATATATCGTGTAATTCCTGTGCACACTCTCCAAAGTGAATCCTATAGAATACCGATAGGCTAGCTATCCTTCGTCTATGCTCTAGGCTTTGGAGATTGGCGTCAAATAAGTCATTGTCGCCAATTATCCTCTTAGCACGCTTTTCCACCGAGTCCAAAGCCGATAAACGACATTTTGCAGCACCGGCCCATACGTGACTGCAGTACTCCATACAGGAGCCATATATACTTGGCGAGTGTCTTGGTGACCGCAGTAGATTTTAATTAAATAACAGGATGACGCTGCAGCCCCTTATCCTGGTGCAGGCAACAGATGGAGTGAAGCTATTATTATGCTGACGCTACACGGCCAAATAAATTTATATACTATATAATAAAATCGTAACTGGTAAAATGTATATCATGGCATCATGCAAAACTGCTGAACGGATTGTGATGGTGTTTCTGCTAATATATTACTTGCAGACACGAAAATGACATTTTTATTTGATTGCATGATAACTGACACGGATTATCGTTTCAGTTATCATGCCCCATATTAATGGGGCTATTCATTATCGTACGAAAAATCAAATCGAAAACGAATTGAATAATCTCAACGAATAGAATCGTAATGAATGGTGAATACACAATAATACGAACAGTTGAATCGGAGACGTTAACTAATAATCTCAACAAAATGAGTCAAGATGAATGATTATTCACAATCATACGAAAAGTTGAATCAGAGACGTTATTGAATAATATCGACAAATCGAGTCGAAATGAATGGCGAATACACAAACCATTGTGTATTCGCCATTCACACAAAGTCGAATCGGAGACAATATCGAATAATCTCCACAAATTAAGTCGAGATAAATGGCGAATACACAATGGTACAAAAAGTCGAATCGGAGACAATATCGAATAATCCCCACAAATTGAGTCGAGATGAATGTCGAATATACAATGGTACAAAAAGTCGAATCGGAGACAATATCGAATAATCTCCACAAATTGAGTCGAGATGAATGGCGAATACACAATGGTACAAAAAGTCGAATCGAAGACGTTATCGAATAATCTCGACGAATCAAATCGATTTGAATTGAAAACTAACGAAATCGACATTGTAAAAAGACTTCATAGACACTATTGATTATTGATTCGAACTCCGGCTCTATGTTTAGTGGAGTTTTTACAGCCTCATAAGTGTACTGGGTAGTGCTGCAGTCCCTCCGATGATGTCAGATCAACTATAAATTGACACAACGAAATCAAACCAATTGAAGCGTGTCGTGAGACAGGGTTCAGGGAGAGCGTTTTCAGTCACCTGGGATGATTATGTCATCAAAATCAACGATGATTATTGTGATATGATTGAGCATTGACCTAATATAGATATAGACGCAACGTCTAGTACAAAACTCACAGTAAAAATGTCCACAGATGAGAAATACACATTCATAGCGTGGCGTGCACAAATGTAGCGACTGAGAACAAAGAAGTGCATGCGGCGGAGCCATGCACTTCTTCAATGGGGACGTTTTTCGCCCAACAATCGTCTCTATAGATATATGGTGTAAGTGATTGAGCATTGGTGTGGAATTGGAAGTGTGCAAGTGGCGGTAGACGGGGCGCATAGCTCGCAGAACCGATGGACGTTGGGGTCTTTAAGTG
>WUAW01037687.1:0-15487 GCA_017165845.1 Thaumetopoea pityocampa | reverse complement strand
ATATATATATATATATATATATATATATATATATATATACGTATATATATGCGTATCTTGTTCATAATAAATTATTTAACTAAATTTAATTCGTTATTTTAATAACTACCGGCAAATACTTATGATATCAATACGCTCCATCCAAAGGCTGCCTGTAAGAGATCGTTTTTAGCGACAAGGCCGCCCATTGTAACTCTTTTCTTATTTGTCTTTTGTTCTTCTGTAATTAATTGTGTTTGACGTGTCAATAAAGAGTTATCTATCTTCTTCTTCTTTTTTCATAGTGGCAATCGGCTGCAAATTTGCGCCATTTCTGCCAGTGTCGAGTGTATATATTTTATAAGTTATATAATATTTTTCAAGTGAACAATAAAATATCGGTGTATCACATTTTATTTTTCACAGTTTTGAAGTCAATCCGAAGAATACCACTTTGATCAAATGCCTTGAAAAAATACAGTCACTTTGCCATGTTAATCAGTTATATTCCAATATTTCAATATTGTTCACGATTATTGACGATTAATACACAAAACAACACCAAATTTATATATTAAACATCACAATAAACTAATATAAAACATTAAAACTTCAAGTGACGCTTCACTCGGGTTGGCGCCAAAACTCCATCGATCTATCTATCTATCTCAGTCGTGTCGTACTGTCAGCGGTTTCCAACTATAGATATCTGAAGCACAATAGTAGACAGGAAACCGCAGCTCCAGTGATAACCAATACGTATGTGTGCAGTGTATGGTAGTTGACACCACACAAAGGTGTCGAATGGCTCGAGATCGTTGGCGCGTCACCGGATGCGGAGTCCGCCACGCCACAGTGGCGTACAGTCCAGCCCCCCTAGCCAAGTTGACATTCGACAATCGTTATCGCCAATAGAAACGAAAAAAATTATTGGAAAGACACTTCTAATCGCCAAGTCACACGTGACTTATCGAGTAGAAGTGTCATTCCAATAATTTTTTTCGTCTCTATTAGCGATAACGATTGTCGAATGTCAACTTGGCTAAGGGGGCTGTTTCCATAGTGTACTTACTACTTCATATATCCCCTTCTTTTGATCCTTGCGAATGAAACTATAAAGAGGTCACTATTTATTTACACTGCATTACATTAAATATGTAAAGACGGACTTAATACCAAGGGCTAAGGGGGTTGCCAAGGGGGAACAGAGAGAAGCAGTTCTCTCCCGAGAGATTAAAAAAATCGGGATCTAACCTACGACCTTTTGATTGCAAGTCGTGTCTAGCACCACTGCACCATCGTGCATAAATATATAAATAATATACATTAAATAAGCATGCCTAATACTGTAATGCCGACAGAATTTTTTCCCTAATAGCCCTTCTAAAATAAGCAAAGAACGACTGATCCACATAGAGAATCGAGAAGTTTCTATTACAAAGTTGTAATTTAAGAGAGAAGAGATTTTGGTTCACTCCTGAATAAATAAGACTCAAAACGCTTCAGAAAATAAACAGGAAACATGGGATTAAGTAGTATAAAAATATAATAATTGCAAATATTTTTTGCATTTTTTATCAACTACCTGCCGGATAGAATCTGTACGGTTTAAATTATGTCTATGATAAATTCATTTGACCTTTTGCATTTTGATAATTATTTAACAACAAATAATAGTAAGGTCGGTGCTAATGTTTAATCTCTGTCTGTGATGCAAGTATTATTTAAACAATCAGGCGTGTAATTGGCTCAGTAGGAACGTGAGCGTTCTGTCCATGAGATGCCTTTTTTGATAATCCTATCTAAATATATAAAATCGTCTCGTCGCTGACTGACTGGCTGCTTAACAATCAACGAGCAGCCCAAACCAGAGGTGCTACAGTAGTGAAATTTTCACGGTACCTTCCTTTGGGAGCACTAAAAGAGCAATTATTAAAATTAGTACTCCGAGAGGTTTAAAATTGAGGTCAAAGGTCAATTAAAAATGAAATCTTTCGAATTGGTGAAAGTAGGAAGACAAACGGGTACAGAAAAGAAAATTTTATTTATTTTGAAATTAAAGCGAGTCTCTAGTTTAAATATAAAAGCTCTGTTTCTGTAAAATTAGGAAAGATCAGAAGAATCGTAAATAAACTTGCCTGGGTGGTAAGTGCCTGGCAAGGGATTATAAAAGGTTAAAATTACCCCGCATCCCTTACCACATACAAACATTGTTCAACATGTGTAGGGATATACAATCCGGGTTATTTTCATCTAAAGCCAAACGTTAATTAAAAATTCTCGGGTATAATGAAGTACATTGATGTGTAGGTGGGGACGTTATTATTAAGATAACTACCTACATTTGCTATACTAAACTTGTATGAATATGTATTTAAAATATCTACGACCTTATCCCCTTCCTGAATAGGGGAATTCCCTAGATGAGGACAAATATGGAGTCGGATGATGATAATGAAACTTATATTTATCATATTACACACCAACGATAATGTTAATCGTTCAACAGTGAATTAATATCTATTAATATCTATCGTACAAACCACAAAGAGTAAGATAGTATATCTTCAAAGTAGGCGAATAATGAGACAATGTGTGTCAGCGATACCTGCCAAGAGAAAGTGGCATTGAGGCAGACTAACCGACTGCCGCAGCTTCTCGTGTGCACTCACAAATATACACAGACAGCTTTACAATTCCTTAACACCAGACGTTGGCGGTGCGCCCAACGCCCTATTTGGTCGATACTCAATAGGGCCATACAATTTAACACTTGATACATTGTTTAGCATAGTGTTGGGTACATAGTATATGTATATATCTGTGGATAATATATCCGTGGAGTCAAGGAAAAAGGGAATAAGTAGACAAAATTTAAAAAAGAAAGGTTTATTTTGGCACACATGGATTTAAACGAAGATGAGTAAGTTTATTTTATTGTAATTTATATACAATATATTTATGTTTATTTTATATACAAATTGAGCCATGTCATAAATTGTAAAGGTGAAATAAGTTGAATGTAGTCAGATGTTGATAGACGACTGATACCCTTTTTCTTTAATACCCCAGACACAATCTGACTAAATGATGAATTGTACCTAATATTATATAATAATAATAGATATAATAATAGATAGTATGAACCAGTAATAGTCTAGTGGTATGTCCATGCATTGACGAGTTTTAATTTTTGAGTTCGAAAGCCACTCTTCTGATTTTTAGAAATGATTAATTATATCTCGTAGTTTGTACAGTACAGTTTTTCAACAGTTCGTCTATTGTGGTTAGGTATTAAATTGTGTTTTATTGCAGTCTGTTATGAAAAAGAGAAGTTACGATATTGCGAAGGTTTTTTGATTAAATTTATGTACCCGAGGATACCAGGAAGGTTTCAGAGTTGGTAACTACGCGGGCGGATTTGCAAGCAACAGCACAAAAAAAAAATAAGTGTAAAATTACATACATACATGATACCCCTATGGTTGTGTACTTGGAAACAGATGAGAGCTTTCTCTCGGAGAGCGTTGTAATGAGAACTTTATTCCAAAGGCGAACTGTTATGTAATTTGATACCGAATGCAATGAGTTTACATTCTACCAGCACAGTGCTCGTACATATGTATCTCGGTGGAAAATACGCATATCCGTCAAAGATGTGTGACTGCTATTACATAATACTAATTGTTAACAGTAGGGTAGCGTACCTCGATATTAATATCTTTAAGGGGTTCCCAATATCTATTTGTCCTAACAACTCATTAGAAAATTTGGATTTAAATTGAACCACAACATCACTTGCTGTGTGGTGCCGGCATAATAACAGCGTCACTCCCAACTCTTCTCATAGACGCTGAATCAGAGAGTCAGCTAAGAAATGTACCAGGATAATGGACAGCAGTATTATCCTGTTATTCAATCAAAATCTACTGCGATCTCCGAGACGCCTGCTAAGCATTGAGTTATGGCAAAATTTAAGAAGGTGGGCCATATCTGCTGGCAGATGATAATGAGAATGATAAAACCACTATTAAATTTATCCAAAACTGTATCTATTGGGGTGCATATCTCTCAATAGATGCTCAGACATGAAGTTAACACAATAGGTGCCAGTCTTCCGCGGACGATCTACGGTTCAAGGGACCAATGTCGCGAATTCTATTATCGACTAGCTTTTGCCCGTAACTACACCCGTGTGAATGTCGGTTTTCCGCTAAATAGCAAATCCTGAAACAATCACAGATTTATATAAAGAACCTAAAACCACTTTTAATTGAGCAATCGTACCTTAACAGCAGCTGCTAAAACAGGGATCAAGCTGTATCTTCAATTCTACTGGACCGATTATGATGAAATATACCGCAGTATTTAAGTTGGAATAGTACCTTTAAGACTGTAATAGTTTGAACAAAATTTACCCGCTGGTTATTGCGTGAATCTCTAACAAACAAACAAATATCGACGAATTCGGTTTCAGAAGCCCTGAATTATATATCTGAGTAATTTTTTTTAATATTATTGATTTACAAAATTTGATATTTAACAATTTTATAATAGTAAAGGTAGATAGATAAAAGTAAATCAACATTGAAGGACTCATACATGATTCGTTATCGGTTTATGCCCAGAGATGGGAGTGGTAGTTAGGCACATCAAAGAATTTAAGACGGCCATTTACCGATCACACACGACGACGCATCGATACAATAGGTCCATACAAAGGCGCAGGCTAATAATTTGTGGCCAACTATAGATTGGGTGGCGTTGGCATTATACTTAATAGCGTCACTTCATATCTTCCCGTGGATGCTATGAGATCCAGCTAAGGGATGTACCAGCTAAAGCTCTTGTCATATTGTTAATAATAAATTTTCAATGGGCAGTAGCGTTATCCTTTTATTCAATTTAAGTCTGTGATCTCCATGATGTGTGCCAAGCGTGTAGATTATAGCAAATCCTTACTTTCTAAAGAGACTCATGTCCAGCAGTGGACCTTCACGGGTTGATAATGATAATGTACACTGGTTGACGCTGAACTGCAAATCGAAAGGAAGCTCAATTTGATATTGCGCAGTACGTCGTGAAGTGTACAGTCATTATCATCATCAATCCATCTATAGTTCGACTGCATGACACTGATCTCCTGTTAGAAGAAGTGGGGTTAGGCTATCCACCACTAGCGCTGGCCTAATGCGAATTGGCAAACTGCACACGCCGTAAATCTCTCAAGCGTAATGTTTTCCTTCGCCGTTTGAAGCGAGTGATAATTAATTATTAAATTATTAATCTGCGCGGATTGTGATTTCGAAAGGTCAGAGGTGTGTGCTTTAGATTCGATCTCGAAATCTAAGACTTGGCATGCATAGTCATACCACTAGGCTATCACTGATTCCCATACCACTACGCTATCTATCACTGCTTCGTATCAAGTGTAACTTGCTAAAACCGACAGCTTACAATCACAGCATGAGGCGATAATAATGATGTTTGCAACATTTTAAAGCAATTAATTCAGTAGTTTAAACAACAAAAACTTTCAAATACTACTAATACTTGATTGTAGCGGATATGTATCAATGTTTCTATCTAACTATACAAAATGAGAGATTTCTTATTCTTCCTGGTGTTACTAATTCCAGATTTTGTTTCTAGAGTCCGTCTTCGTACTCATCAAAATGAATTGTTCTTATGGTTACCGAGATCCAGTTACTAATGAATAGCACCACTTCTTCCTCTGATTATTACGTACAAGTCGACTAAAACGGTATAAATCATACGCCTATCAATAATTTTGCAATTACTACAATAAGCTAACCCTTATTTAGGATGAGCAGTTCCCTTGGAATTTCACAATATTTCATGTCACTTCCGAAAAAATAAGTAATTTCCAAATTTAACAAACAGATCGGCATAAAGTTTGTAAACTCGCAAATTCTTAAAGTTTGAAATAATATAATTTATAGATGGTCTCATAATCTTATTAAATATTAATAATTACATAACGTTTTGTTTAAGTTAAAAAGAATACTCCGCACAAAAGGTCCAAAACTTCATTTATCAAATAATTTTGTTCCAATATTTCACATTTTCAATCTGAGAACCGTATCCCTATTGCATATAATTTACAGAAAAATTATTTATTTACAGTAAATGCATAAATAATAATGTATGAATAATGTATATATAATGTATAAATAATGTAATAATTATTTATTACCGTTTTCAATCTGCGAACCCTATCCCTATTGCATATAATTTACAGAAAAATTATTTATTTCCAGTAAATATCCCAAACATTTCTGGATCACCTTTTCGAAGACATTGTCATGATGTGATGTTATTAAAATTGCAAATGAAGATCAATTAAGCAGGAAATGACCAATCATTTAGTCATGTCGGCGGGCCCGTGCTGCACTCTCTTTCGAGGTAACTCGATTAACCTCGATCACGACCTGTGACCGTGTAGTTTAAAACTTCGACACAAACAAACGTCCAACCTTACCTCGAACCTTACACATTGGATTCAACTTTACGTCCAAGCTGGCTCTAATATAATGACCAATGTTGAACCCAACTACTGCATTACACATTAGTTTCAGTACCAATTTGTAGCCAAACACTTGGAAAGCGCATTGAACCAGTCCCAGTTGCGACCGCAGATCGAAAGGTGAAGAACGATAATTTATTTTCACTAGCGGCTTACGCATATTGTTATTATTTGTTACGTACAAGAAAACTGTGAAAGAAAAGGAGCTGCAACTCGCGACAAATGGTAGACCAATGTGTGACGCGCACGCGCCATTTTGTCCAAGATGCACGCGCGTATTCCCCTTTCACTCCCCTCGCCTTTGAACTTGTTTCAAACTATTCAAACTCCGAATCGATGCGCGTCGATATTGGACATTGGACGGTGATTGGACCCAATGTTTACATTGTGTTCAAATACTGATCTAGACATTGGTGTATTGGTATGGCTTTAAAAAATGATGCAATATTTATTTTGATAAATATTACATCAAATATATGATAAATATTAAATGTTTTGACATTTCAGCATTATATTATAACCTTCTTTATAAAGTTTTTCATATTATTTTTAATAATTGCTTCGATATTCAAAAAATACGACATTCTATTAACTTTGCTACGCAACGAAATAACACGCCAATAATCTATTATTGGCGTGTTATTTCGTTGTCTCTAGTCAACATGATAATAATAGAAATTGCTGGAAAGTTTTTTTGTCTTAATTAATACTGGATTTGTAATTAATTTTTTTTAGTACACACTAACAAAAATTTAGATGAAAACACGTAATTTATTTTAAAGGCTTGATGCGCATTTCTGTTCAAAAGTTTAAAATGGAACAATGATCGTGCGCAATTGGATCGGAATAAATAAAAAATATGAATACTACATTCTGATTTTTTGTTTAATTTATCGCAATTTTAAGTTGTTTAATATAAATGAATACTTCATCGGAAGCAGAATTAGAACAACATCTAATTTACCTGGCGAAAGTGATTGATTGTCACTATCTAACTGTATGAACTACAATGGTGCCGATTCTGTTGTAACAGAACTTAACTTTTCTCAACGTTTCTGTCAAACAGTGCAAAAAAAGTTGCATTTTTGGGTATCTTTAGGCCGCATGTTCTGAGATCGCGTCTAAATCTGTAAATTTTGACGTGTGTAAACGAAACTGACAGCATCAAAATTGTAGCTATCTCGTTTTGGCGTTTGATATTAGCAAAAGATAGGGAGGGACTAAATTTAGTTCTGTTACAACAGAATCAGCACCAATGTATCTTTAAATTTAAATTATAGTTTTATGTTTCTTGGACCAATCTGTTTGGCGTTTGATCGCAAATTAGAGGAAAATAATATATAAAACTCGGCCGAAATATCAATTAACCGTAGTTAATTGATTTACGATTGTAACCGTAAAGTGAATACGTTCGTGAATATTAACACGTAATCGTGAAGACGTATTGGTTCAGTGGTAGTGACCCTGTATTCTGTGTCAGTTGGTCCCAGGTTCGAATCCCGGTGAAGAGAAACTTTAGCTTTTCCCCTACATGGGGAATCTTGAAACAATCATAGATTTATATTAAAAGCACCAAACCACTTTTACTTGAGCTCTCATATCTTAAAGGAGGCTACTAAAACAGGGATAAAGCTGTATCTTCAATTCTAATGGACCGATTTTGATGAAACATACCGCAGTATTAAAGTCGGAATATATGGTATATAAGACTGGAACAGTTAACTAAAATCTATCAACTGGTTTGTGCGTAAAGCTTGAACAAACAAACAAACATCGACGGATTTGGTTTCAGAAGTCCTTAAATCATAATAAAATTATAATCCTTAGACGATCTGAGTAGTTTTTGTTTAAATTTCTTTGATTTACAAAATTTGAAATTTAACAATTTTACAATAGTATTGAATGTATACTATAGATTATACCGTTATCTAATATCCAAGACACGGGAGCTCCTAATTTGGGGCTAGATTAATGTGTATGAAAAAGAAGTAAAACGACCAGTTCCATCATATTCCTATATTTTATGGATAAGAAAATGTATTTACTCATAAATAGAAAAATCGTACTTTCTCTGAGTACCCATTCAAACAAGATTCACACGTTAATATAACAATTAGACGCCGAATTAGATAAAGATTTCTAACTCTACGAAAGCATCAGAACTCGGTTTGATCAGTCGGAGCTACTTGGGTGAGCGGTTGTGTGGTGAGCAGAGAAATGTAGTAGTGCAGGGTCTCCACGGCCGGACGGGGAGGGGGCAGGTCACTGACCCCACCACTAGTAGCTGTCGTGGCCTACATGGCCCACAGGAACACGCAGACGATCACTCTCAACGTAACTGGTATAATGACATAAAAGCCGTTACAGATATACAAAAATGAACAATTTATCGAAACAAAATCGGTCTTGTATAATCATAATAATAATCTGGACAATTTCACACACATATTGATCTGGTCCCAAACTAGTTCTCTGTATCTTGGGTACTAGACAACGATATACATATTAATATAGATAAATACAATACATATATAGATAAATACGTCCATGATTCGGATACGAACATTTGTGCTCATCACACAAAGTTTGTTTCTTCTAGGATTCGAACCCGGGTCTCATTTACACTGAAAACTGGGCTCTCTACTAATGTACCAATTTGTCGTCCATTTATATTTCATCATATATTTTATAAGTATACACAGATATCAAGGTTACAATAAAACATTTCACAATTTCGTTCTCACAATTCCGCCACAACAAACGTTCGTAAGATTACACAACGAGTAAAAAGTGCCGTTAAATTAACCACATTCATTCGAGAAGTACTTGGAAGTTAGCCCTAAACACTCGAGAGCTCTTATCTTGTAATTAAATTGCCAACTAAGGTCTTTTGCTTTTGCATATTGAGACTACAAGTTTGATTACAACGGTAAGTATTGTTTGCAGTAATCAATAAATATAGATAGACCATTTGCAAATTTAGTATTATTATCAGCTTTTGAAAGTCCACTGCTGGACATGGCCTCCTTTTTAATAAAGAAGGACTTTGCCGTTATTGCCATACTTGGCAAGCGTCTTGGAAATGGCAATAGATTTTAATAGAATAACTGATTCGTCACATTGTCCTGCTATATCGCTTAGATAGTTCTCACAGCATCCATAGGAGGATATATGTATAGTGACGTTATATCGGCACTACACAGCAAATTACTATATACTACACAATGATACAGTTTTAACGATTTTTAGTTCATTCCGTTATCGGAATACTTATGTATATATGAATCAGTCAGGGAAACGTTAATGACTCTTGGGTGGGAAGTCTGACCGCACCCGGCGTATCCGCCAAGCATTGCTGACTTTAACTTCTTTCGGAAAATGCAAAACGAATTGTATGTATAATGTGCGATACAAAATATTTGAAGAAGTACAAAAATGGGTCGATAACTTGCTCGCCTGGCAAGACAAAACTTTCATTGCGGACGGCATCCGTAAATTATCTGAAAGATGGCTGAAAGTCATTCAGTGCGACGAAGGTTTTGATTAATAGATGCTTTTTACTAAAAATATATTTTGAATTTTTCGAAGTGTCCTTGAACTTATTTGTACACCTAAATAATAGATTCTCGTTTCCAAAAATACTAACCTAACATAATATAACAAATCTTCTGTGAACACATAATACAATATTATTGTATTTCTAGCTAGTCAAATAGCTTGTCTATAATTTAAATTATGGCCCTAATTTCTATTGTTTTAGTATCTACAGAAGAACACTAAATATTTAAGAAATAAAAAGAAGTCTGTAAAATTCTCTCTAAATG
This sequence comes from Thaumetopoea pityocampa, assembly GCA_017165845.1. Taxonomy (NCBI): domain Eukaryota; kingdom Metazoa; phylum Arthropoda; class Insecta; order Lepidoptera; family Notodontidae; genus Thaumetopoea; species Thaumetopoea pityocampa. Next base: position 5,137 of record WUAW01037687.1, on the reverse strand, counting down.
GTTCTTTATAAAGACCAGTCAAAAGTTGCGCCATAATTGTTTCAAAATAACCCAAACTAACACCAGATAGAAAAACAAGAAAATGAAAATATAAGAGTAGGTTTGGATAACGCGCGAATAACCAAATGAACTTAGAATTCTTTATTTAATATTTAACTAAGAAATCATACAAAATATGTGCATTTACGTCCATACTAATTATAATAAAAGTAAAAATACGTTTGTCTGTCTGCCTGTCTAAATATTATCTCGTCACACTTCAACCGTTGAGTATGAATTTAGCAGATAGATACGATAACAAAGTTGGTTGTAGACTATTAATCATAATCATGATAATCGTCATCACTATATCTACATCATCACCGCTACAAAGTAATTACGAGAAAATTTGCGGGTTGTTTTCTTTTGCGGGAAAATCTCAAAATAATCATAGATTTATATAAAAAGTCTAAGAACCACTTTTATTTGAGTTCTCGTACCTTAACGTCGGCTACTAAAACAGGGATCAGGGAGCTGTATCTTCAATTTAACTGGACCGATTTTGACGAAACGTAGCGCAGTATTTAAGTCGGAGTAGTACCTTAAGACTGTAATCTTTTGAACAAAACCTACCTGCTGGTTAAAACCAGCAGGTAGGTTTTGTTCAAAAGAAACGTAAACGTGAAACTCGAATAAATATACAAACAAATAAACAAACATCGACGGATTTGGTTTCAGAAGCCCTTAATTACTTGATATGAGTTTTTTAAATATCCTTGATTTACAAAAATTGACATTTAAAATTTTTATAATAGTATATATAATTGTTTTTCATTTGACAATAGACTTCTTATTAAAAATGTATTTAGGAATAACCTATTTTCGAAATCTCCCACCATTATCATCGTCAATTAAAAAAAAACGAACACTCTAACGACATAAACAAGTTGTAAAAACGACCAACGCAAATGCCAGCTATCGATGGCCACAAATCTTCAAAGTTATGTAAAAATATTACATCGACAACGTTAAATAAACGGAGGCTGTAATAATGATCGAGTTAAGCTCGCCTTTAGTTAAGCTCATTTTTGAGTTAAGCTCGCCTTTGTACATAATTTTTTTTCTTATGTAAAACGTATTTATCTGTTTGTGTACAATAAAGAATAAATAAAATAAATAAATGATCGAACGAAATTAATTTACTGAATACGTATATAGACGTTGGCCTTTCAAGAGACGCTATATCGGTAAAGTTTGCGTCACAAAACGTTGTGCAAATACTTTCATATCTATTTAACACGTGGTGGACTAAATAAAAAACCGGACAGGTGCAAGTAGGACTCGCTGTCTGAGGGTTCCGTGCACATTTAAAAATATAAATTATATGATATAACTTGCTTTTGTTCGCGGCTCCGCCCGCGTGAATGTTGGTTTTCTGCTACATGGGAAATCCCGACACAATAATATAGAAAAAAACCTAAAACCACTTTACATGACCTCTCGTACCTTAAAAGCGGCTACTAAAACAGGGATTAAGCTGTATCTTCAATTCTACTGGACCGATTTTGATGAAACATGCCCTGTTATTTAAGTCGGAATAGTACCTTTAAGACTATAATAGTTTAACCAATATCTAACTGCTGGTTTTTGCGTGAAGCCCGAACAAACAAACAAACAAACATCGATAGATTCGGTTTCAGAAGCCCTTAATTCTCCTTAATCTGAGTAGTTTGTTTTTCAATATCTTTGATTTTTGAAAATTTGACATTTAACAATTTTATAATATGATATAATTATATTTTGGTGGGTGAGATATTACTGTGATGCCGGCATAATAATAACGTCACTCCGTATTTTACTGTGGGTGCTGTAAGAACCAGCTGAAAAATGTACCAATATAATGGATAACAGTTTTCTATTGCTCAATCAAAATCTACTGCGATCTCCAAGACGCCTGTTAAACGTGGAAATTATGTTTAATCTCTCTTTTTTTTAAGGAATTTCCAGCATTGGACTGTCACAGCCTGATAATGATGATGGCGCTAATTATAAATCAGCAATTTACCTTGCTTCTTCCCATATTTCATAATTCTAAAGCAACGGAAAGTACCCCATACGTTTTAATGAGTTTGATGAGTTGCAAGTAACAAAATATAAGTCATAAATGGCCATAATGTCGAGTTTACGTAACAGAAAATCACCCGATTCTAAGAAAAAAGAGTCCATAGACGAATAGGCAGACAAACAGACTACACTGACAACAAGTTCCGTTTTTACCGACGAAGTACGGAACCCTAAAAATGTTGACCGTGTTAGGAATATAGTTTGAAATCTATGAAATGTGGCCAATGTTCTAGATTAGTACTCTAAACAGGAATAAAGCAAATGTAGTTTCTTTTTCTAAAAAAAAAAAGAACTTCACAACAAGAAAGAATCTCTATATACAATACACAGGTATGTAAAATTTGAGTCAGTCCTCCTTCGACTTACAAGACCCTAATGAAGGGTGTGCCTTAATTAGGGTCTTGTAAGTCTAATCGGTGCACGCAAATTTGTGATATCTTGACTCACTCTAAGGATTGTAAAGCTGAAGTGGCAGTGGGCAGAGCACATATCTCGCACAACCGATGGACTTTGAGGTCCTAAAGTACTGGCGTGATGACCCCGAACTTATTACTACTTATCGCTCTTATTTTAATTATTTTGGTGCTGTGTGACGCCAGAATAATGTTAACGTCACTTCATCTCTTCCACTTTCATCTCACCAAACCTATAGATGCCCGACAATTCGCACAGCATGTGTAAGCTTGTATAACTTGTGGCTTAGGTGATAATGATCGACTTAGAAACATCGAAATCATAAATCAGATTTTTCTCGACCACAATATTGATACCCATGTATATTCTTGACAGAGTATACTCCAAATACGAGAGAGATTTCCCAAGAGAAATTCTATTTAATCTCGTTATTAAAATGAGTCGTTCATATCCGTGATTAATTAAATGTAAAACACTAGACAAACTTGTTCTGCATTCGCCATGTTCCTGTCGATGTTTTAATTGCCATTGGATAGTCCTTATCAATCAACTAAATCAATCAACTCGCTTGACTTGTTCTAGCGGAAGAAGTTTTTTATAATTTTATGTTTTTGTGTGACATTTGTGATATTAATTTTGAACAATTTATGTTTAAACAGCTGAATAATTTATGTTTAATAATTGTAATAATAAAAAAGGAGTTATGTTGATACACTGAGCGAAGAGGTGCGGTAGCGGGTGAGGGGCGAGGAGAGAGGGGGACAATATAAAATCGGTATGATTACTCGGAGGCTCATTATTATCAATTTGTGTTAACGAGTGAAAGTTTCCTTTTATTTTTTCATGTTGAAATAAATAAATACTTGAGTAGAATAGTTGAATATTTTATTATTAGGCTACCTTGTGTTACATAATTTTACACTAGCAAGTACTCAAAATAACTATAAATACTTACATAAGAAAATGTATAAGCATATTTATTTTAATTATGTCAAAACTTAATCGAAACCTTAGGCTTATGTCGGTGGCATTATAGAAAACAGTCATCATCATCAACATCATCATCACCAACCCATGTAATTCCACTACTGAACATGGATCTCCTTATTAAAAAGGAGGGATTCCTAATCTCTACGCTTGGCTGGCGTCTTGGAGACCGCAGTAGAGTTTGGTTGAATAACAGGCTAACGCAGCTGCACATTATCTTGGTACATTTCTTAGCTGGTTCTCACAGCAACCACAGGGTGAAATAGAGTGAGGTTGTTATTATGCCGGTGCTACACAGTAACAACAGTATAAAACAGTAACAAAGTTCTTCACAAATTATTTACATAAAGAAATTGTCATGCCAGTCGCATTCCATATTCCTTTATGTGAAAAGTACTAAATAGGAATGCAGCTCTAAATGTCTCCCCGTAGCTGTGACAAGAAAGTTGTCTTCGCGGGAAATAACGACGTTATACTCGTAACTAGATTTTCTTCGGTGTTGAGTTAGAAAGTGCTGTGCAAGCTCACTTGTGGCTTAGGTGATACTTACTGCGACTTATACAAAGAAACTAATAGTTCAGTGGATGCAACACATTCACGACATGCTAAGTTCCAACCTTAGTGTTAGTAAAGTAAATCTAGTAGAAGTGAATTATACCGATAAAAGTTCAGAGATTTCAGATAAATTGCTATATGCTTAATTTATCAATTTGCCGATGAGACATGTATAATAGCTGTGGATAAGGATATTCAAATAGCTTTAAGTGCACTCCAACATGATATGGATCTCTTAAAAAAATGGTCACATGACATGGGCCTTGTTCTAAATGCGCAAAAAACTAAATTCATCCACATACATTCAAGTCCACATAATGTAGTAGTGCATGATTTGAAATTGATCAAACACAGCCATGAATGCATGCACAATAGAGTTACTATTTGTGGTTATGAGTCAGTAGAACAAGTAAATCAATATAAATATTTAGGACTAATTATAGATAACAGATTTAATTGGGGACCTTATATAGAAGTGCTTTGTAATAAACAAAGTACTTTAGTAGTCAAATTCTATATTATAAAGCGAAAAATACTCTATGGGATACTGTTTAGCCTATATAATGCCCTGTTAATTTATACGTATGAGGTCACAAGTTACGGACGTACTTTCAAAACTTATTTAGATAAAATTCATAACCTTCATTTACAGATTCTCAAAGTAATCGTAGGGAAAAACATAAAGAGTTTGAAAATAACTATAACGAGCTATTTAATTATTGTAAAATATTACCAACAATAAGCGTTACTGAAAGAAAACTTACATGTACTAAATACACTATCGGTAGCAAAATGCAATCCACAAACGAGACAAGCAAATATAAGAAAATTACTAAATATACGATATAATAACTATTATGGAAAAAGACGTTTTTGTAATATGTTACCCGAAATATATAACAAAATGCCCCAAGACCTAAAAAAGTGACTGAAGAAAATTTCCCAAAATCAAAATTAAAAAGTACTTCTTACAACTTGATAGTGAACAATAATTCCAACCTAAATATATGAACATCATCATCATCATCATCATTTCAGCCCATAGCTGTCCACTGCTGAACATAGGCCTCTCCAATCG
>WUAW01037683.1:3245-14137 GCA_017165845.1 Thaumetopoea pityocampa | reverse complement strand
AACGCTTAAAGCAATCCGTGGTCTCTTCTTTCTTGGAGACAAGCTTTGGCTTGACGTGCTTGGTTGAGGATTCATATCGTTTGTACGAAACAATATAGAAACAAATAAACACAACAATTACCACAAACACAACGTAACGAAAAGCTTAACAAAAACAATAACTAAACAGCGTGAGCGCAGAAAAAACATTCGTGCTATCAGACCAGAGGTTAGACGCCGAATTACAAACAAAATGGCGACCGACGCGCGCGGCGTTGATCGCTGCGCCGTGCTTTGTAATAAGCCGTCAAAAAACTGATTGTAGTTACATACTACTAGTAAGTTATATCAGAGCACTGTTATACAATTTTATTGTAAAATAGAAATAATATTCTTTTATAGTTTGAAATGATTAACTATTCACACACATTGTTCATTCATCTGATTGAACGAGAACTGAACGCATCACTATTACTTTAAATATGGCAACATTATTTTACAAAGTGGCATTAGCTACTGTCAGTTGGCTTCGTCTAATTAAAAATACGAGTATATGTAAGGATTTTTGGAAATTCTACCCCTAAAGGGGTAAAATAAAAGATGAACGGTTGTATAGAAGTCCGGTATTTTCAAAATAAGAAGCAGGAAATTTAATATACCTACTTCTGGTTAGAAATAAATGTATACGTATATCGGCGTTTTCCAAAATTTTACCTCCAAGAGGGTGAACTTAGTAATTTTATTCCCAAAATTGAAAACCGCAAACGTGGTTTGCAAAGAGGTACTACGACAATCAATACTGAAGAATAAAAAAAAACAAATCACGCGAGCGAAGCCGCAGGCAACAGCTAGTAACATATACGATGATAAATAAGATCCGATTGCGTTCCACCGACAGCGGTCGCAAGAAGCAGTCGTCGTAAGTCTGCTTCTACCAATCTTTAAGTGTTAAAGCTCACACACTAATGGTGTACAGCCGGATTTAATGCCTAGGACATTCCTACCAGTCGATCTTTACATAGTGCTGAATCAACTGAACTGTAGGTTGTATCCGATGAAAAATAAAGGGGCATGAGACACGATCTTAACTGAAGCTCATAAATACACGTAAGCTTGATTGCCACCATCGTGGTATAAAAAAATATACACTAATACATATATGATACATTACATAGAAATACATAAATATGAGATGTATAAGAATACACAATACAGAAATATATTCTCTTTTATCTTGTTAAAAGCCTTATCAAGGAAGTCTATATTCAGGCCAAAGTAACGCACATCACCATTTCTGCTACTCAACTAATTTCCAGAACCATCCACCCAGCGCTTGAACACTGAAGTGGTAACATACAAACAAACTTTTGCCTTTATAATACTGCCCTCCGTTTACTAAAAGACCGTTCAGTGAATAAACCTAATTTTGAGTTATGGGCAATAACGTAAGAAATAATGACGTTGAGAAGACATACAACTATATTTAACAGACCAAATTGCATGTTGTTAAGCCTTCATTTTATGGGATTTATGCGTGCTACGTTAAATAATATTGTTTTAAAATAATTAATTTATATATTATATATTTTATAAAGTGACATAACCGTATCTAAGTGTTGAATGATCTCAAAAATGATACGGTATGCTGTGTGCAGTCCCCAGATCTTGTAGCTAAATAAAGGTAAAAAAAATATGACCCGGACTGATTGATAGAGAAAAAGATGCTCTTTTACTTAGTATACATAAATTAAATTTCGCAAAATGTCACTTAACGGTCTTTCAGTAAATGGTCGGCATTATAATAACCTAGACTGTAATTATATGTACTATATTAAAACCGGTTTATATTCAGGTAGAGTGTCGAAAGATTTCTACAGAGCTCACTATAACCAGGCACTGTGAACAAACTTTTATTTTATCCAGAGAACGTACTCACTAAACACATATAAACTTCGAGAATTCAAAAAATAAAATTTAACATTCTGGGGAGGAGTGCACTGTACTTCACGCGGTAATAAACTGGACATCAGGCCGCGGCTTCGTCCGAGTTATAATTTAAATTAACATTAAAGTTGAACTGTTATACTAGGTGAACGAATTACCGGGTTAAAAATCATCCTGTGTGTTAATTCAGGACATGTTCTATTAGTGTGCTAAGCTTCAACCGATGGGTTCAACGGTTTACGCCTGAAGAAATATATATATATATAGTTGTTTAGGCATCACATCCAGCTCGATTTCCATGCGCGTTGGCTCCCTCGGGAAATAACCATGTGATGCCGGTGCGATCTTTTACCTCCAGAATACGAACGACCTCGCTGTGATTGAAATAGTACGTCTATGAATTGAAGAGAACTACGTACGATAACTGATTTCATGCAATGTTCCATATTTGAATATTTCACTTGCCATATCGATTATAATTCCATAAAACAAAGTTGAGAAAGATTATAAAACAGTATAATTTTTTTAATAACTAATAATTGATACATAGTATTATATATACATATATTCATCATCACCAGCTCGTGGATGACCTCTGCTGTCCTAGGCCTCCTCCTGAAGAGGAGGGATTTGCCATAATTTCCACGCTTGTTAGGCGGTTTGGAGATCGCAGTAGATATTGATTGCATAACATGATAACGCTGCTGCCCATCATCCTGATACTACATCATCATCATCTCACAGCATCCACAGGAGAGATGGAGTCAACCGGCGAGCCGGCAAGATACAGCTTGATCCCTGTTTTAGTAGCCGTCGCTAAGGTACGAGAGGTCAAGTAAAAGTGGTTCATAGACTTTTATATAAATCTATGATTGTGTCGGGTTTTCCAATGTTGCTGAAAACCGACATTCACGCGGACGGAGCCGCGGGCAAATGCTAGTAGATTTATATAAAACATAAAATGCCTAACCACTTTTACCTGACCTCTCGTTCCTTAACGGCGACTACTAAAACAGGGATCAAGCTGTATCTTCATTCTACTGGACCGATTTTGATGAAACACATCGCAGTATTTAAGTCGGAATAGTGTCTAAGTGTAAGAGTTTAACAAAATCTACCTGCTGGTTTTTGCGTTAAGCCCGAAAAAACAAGCAAACAAACATCGATGGATTTGGCTTCAGAAGCTCTTAATTAGTCGATCTGAGTAGTTCGTTTTTAAATATCTTTGATTTTTGAAAATTTGACATTTAACAATTTTGTAATATAATAATAATATAAGACCAATTATAACAGTGAAATACCGGAACATGATAGACTTACATGATATATGTACATATATCACCGGGTACACTATGACTTCTCCAAATTCATTCCGTATACACAAAATGTATACAAGAAATAAATTATTAAATAATGTATGTACCCGTACTTAAAAAAAATCATGCATTTTGTAAATTGATTCTGAAGTGTTGTAATAAATAATATTTAAACTAAACTGAGTATAGCTTATTTAATATTTTCTTTTTTCAATTTAAAGCTATTTAATTATTACGTGTATATATCCAATGGACTCTTTAGAATTTTATAATAAATCTGGTTGTTAACTAACTTTATGGTTTAACACTCAATTCTTGGTAAAAAAACACATTCATTTAATAAATGCTATTATTTTAATAGTAACTGTTTAACTCTTTAAGATACATTTAAACAGTTATAACACATAGGTACTCTGTACATATATTTTTAATTTTATTGAAACACAAACCCTTGTTATATCGATTTAAGTGTAAATGGATTTAAGACATTTCCAAAGTGAACGACGCATTTCATCATAATCAACCCATGTCCTGTACAATACGAGTTTCCTCTCAGAATAAGAAGGGCTAGGCTATAGTGCACCGCACTGGCCTAATGCGGGCTGGGGGACTTCACACATCGCCAAGAAAATCTCTTAGGCAATATAGGTTCCCTCAGGGCTCATTCTAAACGCCTGCACTGATTTAAATGTACATTTTTGTTCGAGTACATACATTTGTGCGTAACAAACAACGCAAGATGTAATATAAAATAATTGTGTAAGGGTATGATGAAATACGAGGTTAGCTTTTTTATTAATTTTTAATAAAACTTGTTGACCATGTTTTCCCCTCCAAAATCATTTACATTTGGATGCAAAGAAAATTAGAGTAATTTTCAAATATATAATAGTTGTAACGTGAGAAAGATGCGTTAGAAAAATCACACGAACCGAGAGACACATCGGCGCTTTCATGAGAGGTTATCTCATCAAGACGAAACTCAGGATTTAACGATTTAAAGTGATCTCCAAAACACGCACGAAGACCCACAATTAAATTGGTACTATAGCCACTAGCGGTCATTCATTATATTTAACGACGATTTATCTAATCGGTTAATGCAATAGGCTATGACCGCTCGGCACCAATAATTCGTGCGATAACTGATATCTCTGAAGTGGATGTGTTACGCAGTGAAAGCTCCGGAGAATATTGGATAAGATATGAGATAGTCGATATGATACCCAACGACCACTTAAACTATTATAATAAAAATATTTGACACTATCATTGCTATTTAGGGTTATATTGGGATAATTCCCAACATATCGCTCATCCAATAGAATAATGACGTAATTACAAAAAAGTTAAAATTTTATTTTGTGTTTAATTTGGATAATTTGTTGTTTAATATGGATTTTTTTCGAGAAGCTCAAATTATTAATATATTATTATTAATCTATTATTAATTATTAATATATTATAATTATTATTAATCTATTTGACGACTGATTGGCACAGTGCGCAGTGACCCTACTTTCTGTGCCAATGGGTCCCGGGTTCGAATCCTGGTAGGGTCAAACATTTGTGTGATGAGCACAAAGGTTTGTATCCGAGTCATGGATGTATTTATCTATTTATGTATAGTATTTATCTATATAAGTATGTACATCGTTGTCTAGTACCCAAGACACAGGGAATCCTAATTTGGGACTAGATCAATGTGTGTGAAAAAAGTGTCCAGAATAAATAAATTATGATAAATGATGATAATCGATATGATTTACAAAATGAGTATAATCCAATTTTAAACTGAAACGCTTCTTCTGATAAATTGCAAAAGTGTAATTACGTCATTGTTCTATTGGATGCGCGATGAGCGCATATATGTCAGGGAATACTTTTATTAAAAGAAATGCGACCGTGAGGAAAAGGTCCAAAAATCCAATGAAAGGTAATCCAATGAAGATATTCAATCGTCAGAATAATTTGTCGATTTTATTTCCAATTACGCGTTTCATTGTTCGTGCGTAGCCCTACTGCCATCTGGCGTCATGCTCCCAAGCCCCCAAAATCAACAGTTTCACTGAGACAACAGCCGGGAGCCACTGATTTACGGAAATACAGCACGGAATTAAAAAATTACTGAAGTGTGCAATATTTTGAGTATCTAATTATTAAGGGTATACACATAAAGTGTCACAGGGTTACCTACGGAACTTTCTATCCAATAAATGATTATTTGGTGTAATTCTGAATTTAGTTATTTTCTAAAGATTTCTGACATAAGATATTCCCATACTATTTTTGTATTATAAATAAGAGATAGAGGCGACTGAAAATGTATACTCATCCGATAATCATTACAGAGGGAGACGTTTGCTGCCACCCTTATACGTTCGCCAAGGAAGAAATTAAATTATGATACGCCTGTACGATATCACAGCGTTAATTCTATTAGCCGTCTCAGTTGCTCAAACAACGTCAACAGGTTTCAATTGCAACGCTACTTCACATCGAAATTTGATTAGATGGGAGTTCCGTTGTATATTTTGAGACAATGGTTCAGTTGACAAAACTCAGTTTCAAATTTGGTACAACAGAATACGGTTTGTTCTTATTTCTATATCTGCAGAAAGAAAGAGAAAAACAATCACAGAGAAAATCTGTTGTCTATGGAAAATTAGATATTGTAGTAGGTTGTGCGATGTCGGTAAAAAAAATAGTGACATTGTGCGTGAACCACCTAAGTGGATACACGAGGTTATTAGCAGCAACATTACCCGATATCCTTATGATAGCTTTCACAAAATCCACAGAAGTTGGAGTGACACATTTTGCCAATAGCACACAGAGAGCAATAACAAATTTTAATAAAAAAACATTGCCACCAAACTACTTTGTATCGTAAAATTATTTTGATTGCATACGAATCATCCAAATTATTCTTGCTTGCTATGACCCGATGTCGAAGTCTGTCACTTATGACTGATTTATTTAGAGCTTAGATTAAATTTCTAAGCTCAACATTCAAAACTAATATGCCTCTCACGCAATCTTCACTAGCCAAAAAGGGCCGCAGAACGACGACATATTTATTTATGAAATGTATTCTCCCCAGATGCTCAATTTAATGTAAAAAAAAGCTTTTGACTGTGCCGAAATTTTGCAACGTCACAAAACAAAATGGGGGTTATGAGTTTTGGGAATATTATTCTCCGTCGTAATTTTATATTTTGACGAATGATTGGTACAGTAGGCTTTGACCCTGCTTACAGTGCCAATGAGTCCCGGGTTCGAATCCTGGTAGGGACAAACTTTATGAGATGAACTTAAATGTTTGTATCCGTACGTATTTATCTATTTATGAACAGTATTTATCTATATAACTATGTATATCGTTGTTTACTACCCAAGATATAGGAAATCCTAGTTTGGAATTAGATCAATGTGTGTGTGAAGTTCCAGCCCCGTGAAAAATTAAACGCATTATCAGTATGTGTAAAAACTATTATTATATGTGATAATCTAAGACAAGGTCTTCTGTATTGCAAATTTCATCCAAATCTATTTAAAGATTTACGCGTAAAGAAGTTAAAAATTGCACAAACGCACTCAAAAATTATGGCATATATAATATTAATGTGATTTATTTAATATTCACAAATTAATAACGAATATGTTTTTTCTTGGTTTTTCAGATTCAGAATTTCATTTTTTTCTTGACCAATTCTTCAATTAATTATCTATGACATCAATTTGAAATATAGAGGACTGTTCTATAGTCTGACAAGCGCTAACCGATTCGAGCCTCTTTTTAGAGGAGGCACAGGGGATCGCGGAAGCAATGTGCGGAGACCCTGTGCTTCGATCAAAAGCGGTACTCTGGTATGATGGCCGTGGGTTTTAATTTTTTCATTTGCCTTTATAAAACAAAAAATTGAAATTTATGAAACCACGTCAGATGAAATTCATACCGCAAATGGGCGAGTCACCGCGAGTTTTTAAATAAGAACAGTCAGGGCGCTAAATAGATTATTTACCTTTTGAACGAATTAGTGCCTGATTTCTTATAGATATAAGGTTAAAAATTGTAGCCCCAATAGATACTTATATCAAGTACATAAGGCCACACACTTTAAAATTATTCGTGAAGCCTTATACATCTCGCAACGTTGCTACACACGTGGAACGGGTGAACTGTGGGCAAAGCGCGGGACCTCCAATGACCTGAAAAACACATTTCGAACGAAACATTCCACATTTATTTTCTACTTCGAGAAACATTGAAAAAATTGACAGTTCGGTAATGGAATTATTGAAAAGTTTCCGAATACCTATTTATTCAGATAGATCATTTTAACAATACAAGATTTGTTGGTAACGTTGAATTAGTGTAAACTATTTGCTGACGAATATGAGAAACTTTCAAAATGCCGCAGTTTATGTGATATTCAAACTATGAAAAACTCTAATCATAAAAATTCAACAAATAAATAATGCGAAAGACATATTTTAAAGTAATGCATATTTTATTGAATCACCTTAAAAGTCGATGCTACGGTAGAATTTTAAAGGACAATAATTTTCCCGTAAATTGTTCACCAGAATTCAAATTTCAGTTTAAGAACTGACTTCGTCAAACGAAGGCAATTCGTAGCCCTCGGTAAGTTGAAATTTTACAAATTTATCGATGTCGCAATATTCTTAGGTTTTTGTCATAATGCGTACTCTTTATGATATTTAGTGAAAGTGACTTACTAGGTACATTATGCTTTCAAAAATTATCTCAACAGTCAAACAGTGGTTACGCATATCACTATTGAAGTTCTACTCATCTATAAAAAAAAATACAAAATAGCTAAGAATATTAATTATAATCATGAGAATGATAATGTAGATGCCATTAATTTATCAAACCACGGTTCTTCTTTTCTTAAATACTCCTCTTCATTCATTACTCCTCTTAAATAGAAAATCTTCCTAATTTTTATCTTTTATTTTGGTCTACCATACGAACAGTTATTTGTATAAATTACAATGTAATGGTGAAACCTCTTGCATGAATAATAAAAAAATCTTTACATAAAGAAAATCTCTCCTCGACCAAAATTTGTATATCCAATAGTCCGATATTAGTTTAATTTAGCGTACGATAATATGCAAATACTCGTCAATTAATTATTCGCTCGCAGGCTGTTCTCAACTACTATAATACGTTTAGTTCTACACGAGCGCTCACCCCGAATATTGTGACTGCCAACACGCATAACGGTACTGGAGCCTTCTTCATGATTAGAACATTTTAGGTTTAACTCACGCACTGGATATCAATGTATTAATATTGGCTTCAGCCTTGTTAAAGGGTATAAATGCACTTATTACTATGTATCTAAACCCTTGAAATTACTTCACTGTATAATTAAATTTAGCTGAAATAAAATGGTTCAAGAAAATAGTGAAAGCCTAGAATCAACCTAGAATTAAGCTCTTTTAGTAGCCGTTGCATAAAACTGGACCAAACCAGTGCTGATCCAGTAACAGCAACATCAAGTATTACTAAACATACATGCATACATATACTCACGCCTATATCCCAGAAGGGTAGGCTGAGACCACTTCTTTCCACCAGCTACGATCGCATAATGTAGCAAAGTGGCTATCCGCAGCCCACATTTTGCCGCCGCGGGCAACGACACGTGTCGAGTGGTGGACCACGACGCCGGCATTTTATAAGGTTCAAAAGTGCACTAAACATTTACTCATATATTTGTAAACAAGCAAATAATAGGTGAATTATATAAAGGCATAGTTATCATAGTTTAATTTTATATATCAAAAACATTTAGGTGTTAAGTAAATGTAACTTCGGGTATTTAGCTTTGAGCAATCCCTATGAGAAGTAACACATAAATATCCAAATTTTTCCTGATCAAAACGACCAGCACTTTTATCAATATCTCTTCCTACTACTGTACTGTTTAAATACAGTATATTTTACTGTTTAGAAACTTTATCAGTAAGTCAAGGTAGGGACACAAATGAATTCGGCGCGTTATAATAATCGTTACTGTCTGAGCCTCGTGATGGGTTCCCAGTAATAAAGTTTCTGACGGAATACAAATGCTCCGTTGAGCGTAACGATGCGTGCGTTTGAGCGATTCGTATCGTATTTATATTTGTATGTTATATAATGAGGTCGATAATTTATTGGAACAGTTGGAACTTATTTTCTCATTTTCATAAAACGCTATCATCAATGGTCGCTGATACGATGGTTGATGGTTTTCATACGATCTAGGGCAAAAAATTGCACAAGTAACGTAATTGTTTTCCATAATTATAGAATACTGTGGCATCATCATCATCATCACGTGGAAGTCCACTGCTAGACATGGACCCCCTCCATAAAAGGGAGGGATTTGTCATAATATCCACGCTTGGCAGGAGTCTTGGAGATACAATATATACGTGTATTATAATCGTATAATGCCTGGAGAATTTCCTACCGGTCTCTTTCTTCTATCTCACGTGTTTTGTGTGTAACACGATTTTCACATATTCGATACTAGGCTGCAACTCGAGACTTGCTCCGGATTAATTCATGTACGAGTACCACCATTTTTCTTGGATCAATCAATCAAACTCAGTTGAATGGCGTAGTCGTGATGGGATTAGGAATCAAACAGGAAAACAGATTTTACGGATACAACGAAACAGAATTTGTAGGGTTTATTTTCCCGATTTTTTTACACGATAAAAATTGTTCTTATATTGTCAAAGACACACAAATAACATTTTATTGATACATCAAATAACTAATTAATATATCTATACTATTATAAAATTGTTAAATGTCAAACTCCCTCAACTAGGTGGACCGGTGACCTGATTAGGATTGCGTGTGTGGCAATCATTGGAAGATATCTACATATGTCCAACAGTGGACATGTCTATACAATGATAATGATGATGCTAAAACAACATTATTATAATTTCAGTTGACATTCGTTCCCTATCCCTTATCCTTATCCCTTATCCTTATCCTTATCCCTTATCAATATATCATATGTATATCGACACTGTTGTAGAACAATGTAACATCTACAAAATGGCTACTTTACAGGAGAGTAAAATTTGATATATATCTCTGCATATTTTTTTCGTAAATTATTTAATTAATAATAACTTACAAATAGCATACAAAGGTAATGGAATTCAAAACATTAAACTGCTCTCTTGTAAAATAGCCATTTTGTAGATGTGAGATTGTTCTACGACACTGTCGATATGTTACTATAGTAACTGAGCTCACTGCCATCACACTGCTATACGCTCTACACTCGTCAGATCTTGCACTGAAGATCTGCTCCACATATCTGACCTGTTAATACTACAATTATTACTAGCGCTTCCAATTCCGCCGCTACCCTTGTTAAACGTTACACGATAAGTACGTCAGCAATCGTAGTAATTAAACCCAGATCACACTTAACGTCATCTCCATACAAACCCATTTACGTCACAGTCAGTACACATATTTATAGAATAGAATTGTGATCACATTAGATAAAATATTCTTCTTTTTTCATAGTGGCAATCGGCTGCAAATTCGGGCCATTTCTGCCAGTGTATATATGTTATAAGTTATATAATACTTTTAAGTTAACA
>WUAW01037679.1:0-15346 GCA_017165845.1 Thaumetopoea pityocampa | reverse complement strand
TATATATATATATACATATCCATGACTTGGGTGCGAATACTACTACTAATTGACACAGAGAGCATGGCCACTACCACTGAACCAATCAGTCGTCAAGTAAATTAATCAAGGTATCATTCATCAATACCAATTAGGTATGTGTGTGTGTGTGCAAAGTAGGATCATTTTAGTAGGCCACATTTGACATCTGTCAGTCTATAAGTAAAAGTAGATCGTAAAATTGTCTACTTTTCCATTATTAAAATAAATATATATTTAGTAGCTGAAAAAGGTTGTCCAATTGTGCTGTTCTTTGATAAAAATAATAATATTGTGTGACCGCCATTATTAAGGTTATTTTGATGAAATGCCAAATGTGGCCCCCATTAAAATGCTCATCATCGTCATTATTATTTGACCACATTCTAATTAATTTAAAATGCGTCTATGTTACATTCAATGAATAAATAATAATAATAACGGTAGGCAGAACTCAATTCCCACTCCTGTGAGAGGCGAGCGAAGTCAATTAAACTCGTGTTCGATTGGTTGCAACAATCACTTACGTCCAATAGGGACGACTTTGACGTACGAATCAAGTTTCACGGTAGGCCAGGCCGTACGTCCGTTAATGCCATTTTCCGTTTGACTAATAAGTTTAGCATGCGCTATTACCAATCTATGTGGAGCTGAGCGACCGCCCTGCGCCTCTGCAGCAATCAATTTTCGTGTTCGGACGTTTTGATTCTGTGAATTCCACCGGCAATGTACACTCGTCGCTGAGTGTCTTCATTTGCAAGTTTATGCTGGTTTGTTTGCAGTCACCTAAAATTACCTGTACGAAAGCATTGCGTTTGAATTCTTTAAACAAATTAATACTGATAACGACGACTGATTAGCACAGTGGCAATGACTCTGGTATCGGTGCTAATGAAGCGCGGCTTCGAATCCTAGTAGGGGCAAACTTTGTGTGATGAGCACAAATGTTTGTATCAGAGTCACGGCAGTATTTATCTATTTATGTATTGTATTTATCTATATAAGTATCTATATCGTTGTCTAATACCTAAGACACAGGGAATACTAATTTGGGACTAGATCAATGTGTGTGAAAGTGTTCAGAATATTATTACTTATATATTGAATATTATTATTAATATTTCTGAATTGTCCTCTCTATCTTTTCAGTCGAATTGTGAAGCATCTCACTGCGTACTTTACATCTCTTAATTGTTATCGATACTAAATCGCAATATGTAAATGATGGGCCGGGCTTTTAACGATGCTTGAGCCCTGAGGGTCTCCTGGCAAGGCTCAGGCCCGATTCTATTCCACATTCGGGTCACGAACGTTACAAACGATGACTCCCATCACGAGTCGCTCGCGCCGATCGCATTAATTTTGCCGTTTCACAAAACGACTTAATAGATAATATTCTGATTTCGTTTTAAAATTACATTACATGTAACATTTATTTTTCCTATTACAAAAAAAATATACAGACATGTCACGGCCAAATTGAATATTGTAGCCCTATATTCGCCGGCGTGTATAAATTGGGCGCTCATTTTTGACGGTTCTCGTATAATTTATTCATTACGGCGCGGTTTCCCCGCTAAGTCTCTCCAGTGGTATGAAAATCTCTGAATAAGAATGCGGTTTGCCATTTTTCCGCTAGCCGCCTTCGATATATCCTCGAGAGTATTCAAATCAATCTCTGAACATTTTCAATTTATTTCAGTGTCCTTATCTATGACAGGCTGCGAGCTGAATTAATCTGAACGGACTGGGCCGCCCCTCTCCGCGTACACCGCCTCCCCTCTCACCGGAAATTAAACGAATTAACGCCATCCAAATGTACATTTTTCACTCCGGGAGTGGCGTACTCTATGGACGAATCTCCAGGCTTTTCCATCGGAAAGCAATCGTTGAATCTGTGCGTTTATCTGTCTTCGTTTAGATTGAACAATTGATACGTCAGTGATGTACAGACGTGGAATTGTGAATTGAATTCGCGTTATTGATTCGTACGCGCTTCGTTTATTCGGAGAGGTATTTGATTAGAGTTAGCGACATTGTTATGTCTTAACTAAGCGTGGTTTGAATATAATTTTACTTTATGTATAGTAGTAATAACTGTGAATACATGTCTGGAATACAAATGTTTATAATAGAAGCGATTGTATTTGTGTTTATCGAGCTCTTTTATTGTCTAGTTTGTATAATAGTGAAGTTTTCATTGTTTCCAATAAAGGTCCGTTACATAAAGGGCGGAGATGTGCCCGGTTAATCGCTCGAGCGGCTCTGTAACCCTTGTGTCCCGTAACCCAATGGTACTGTGAAGCTCCATATACACCTGCCCCGTTTGATGCGATACGATACACGATAATTAATTCGATACTGACCATTACAGCGAACAGGATACTTACCAATACAACGTCGAGTTATAAAATACTATTCCTCAATCAAAAATTGTACTAACAGTGTATGTATATACACAAACACACAAACACACGTAATAAATAATGTATGTGTGTGTGTATCTGTTTGTACGCATTTAGTACTTACGATTAGTAAGTAGCGTATCTTAGTATTTTACGCCGCGGATTACTTGATTATATGGATATATATATATATATATATATAGGTTAACGGGCTTGTTTCCGCAACTCCACGACTATGCGCGTATTTTGCGTGTGGGTGGGTTTGGGTTTACTCGATCCACCCCACCTCCCCGAGCAATGCCAGTAAGCGTTTGACGTTCCCGGCAATCTCTGGGAGAGCACTCGGGTTGCCGAGGTGCTTTGCCCTGTAACTGGCGACTCCAGGGCATTCAAGTAGCACGTGTGCCGCTGTCTCTTCCTCCTCCATGCATGCTCTGCATAGGGGGCTGTCTGTAACACCTATAACAAAAAGATGTTTGTTGAAGGAGGCATGTCCCGTAAAGGCCGCCGTTACTATCCGAAGTTGTTGTTTGTGATTATATGGATATAACACCGCTTAATAATTAATCATTAATTAATCCTTTGTGGGATATTTATTCGGTAAATCAACGAGGTCAATAAAATTTCTAACACAACAACATACATATGTAATAGACTCAGAGGTTCCAACGGTGTAACTGTTCACTCGACCAATAGCAATAAACGAATTTCTTGTTTCCACTCCTATTCTTTGCCGCCTTGAAAGCATCAGTCATTGTTGCAATTTTAACCATAAAATAGCTTTTAAATAGTTTTTGAACTATAAAATTATGAAATAAACTAATACTGCTGTAAAGAAACATACACAGATCTATAGTTCTAATTCTTTCATTAAATTGTTCGGTTTAGAGATAGCCGATGACACCATGGACTGTTTGGGCAGCCAATCAAAAGTGTGGTCCCAACTTTTATCACAAAATTATACTATCATTAAGCAACGTCAGTGGCCGCCAAGTAGATAATCATCCACCGATTGCCCGCGACTTTCATTAGGTGTTTTGGTTCACCTTGTCGTGTGTCGACATGCACGATTAGAGGTCGCCATTCCAGCACTTATTTTATTTATTTATTATTTATCAACAAAAAAAATATAGAAGTTACTAGCTAAAAGTGTAACATATACCAATTCGAGTTTTACCGCACACCAGTGTCGTTGACTATAAAATAAAAAATGGGTTTCACAAACATATACCAATATAATAATAACAACAAATTATTTTTGTATATTATGAGTATAATTATTGCTATTAATAATAATTTAATAATTTCATTTAAATTTGATATTGTTCGACGGAATTTCTAATTATAGCAGATCGACGATTAATTACAGTTTTAACTGATTAATAATATGCATATTATGACAATCATAATATAAATTCTAATGTAAATGCCACATGTTGATTTCTATCAGCTAAATAGATGTAATAATCTAATCGCTGGGTCTCGCTGGATGCAGGTGGCTATGGACCGGTCGCGCTGGAATTCGATTGGAGAGGCCTATGTTCAGCAGTGGACAGCTATGGGCTGAAATGATGATGATGATGAAATATATGAAACTTCACTACTAATTTACGTATAAGAACTCATGTCATGTCACTCTATTGTACCCCAACATTCAATGGTTCTACTGTCAACTGTCCAACAGTGTGCGGCGCCCATACATTGAAACACACCATACACACACAGAGATGTAAATATCCAAATATCTAAATTTTTCTCAATAAAAACGTTAGTAAGACAGTTACAACGTAAAATGGAAATATCAAAAATAACAACGCGTGTCCAGGTCGCGTGGCATGCTCGCACATAATTTAAAGCGGGAGCTTTACCGCTCATCCTCATAACGAGCTCGCGCTGTCCAATAAATTGCTTCAAACTATGTACATTCTGATTAATAAAACTGATTATGTTTATCGCACCGTTTAAATTTTAAATACGCAGGCTTATTACTCGTTTTATTCAAAATGAATTCGTTATCACAAACGATAGGTATGCTACACGACTGTGAAACGATGTTTCAATCGCGTTTTCAACCAAATCTCTCCATCCTAATATTATACATGCGAATGTGAGTTTGTTTATTACGCTTTCGCGTCTTAACTACTCAACTGATCATCATGAAATTTTGTACGTACATTATCGGGGGTAAAGAGTACATAAAGTACTATTTATCCCGAAAAAAACTCTTCCCGAGGGACAGAAAAAATAGTTTACATAGTTATCAAACAATTGTATTTTCAACTGCTTTTGACGTGTATTTAAGATCAAATATTATTAGCGCGTATTAATAGCGCGAGCAAATCCGCGGTTAAAAGCTAGATACATACATACACTCACGCCTCTTTCCCGTTGGGGTAGGCAGAGACCACTTCCTTCCACCTGCTACGATCGTTTGATGTAGCAAAGTGGCTATCCGCAGCCCACATTTCGCCTTCGTGGGCAATGAGACGTGTCGAGTGGCGAATCACGACGCCGCCATTTTATAAGATTCAAAAGTATTAAAGTTCCTCATTGCATTCCCACGGAATTAAAGGAATCACGTAATGGAGAGGAAAGGAAATAGGATGAGGTGGGAAAGGTGTATTGAGAAAGAAATGCGGAATTTAGATGAAGGACTATAGGATATAGGATACTACTGTCTCGGAAGGAGAAGGAAAAGACAATATTAGTCGGGGGCCGGGGTCGCTTACTCGTATACTTAAGTCTATTTGCCGGACAGGCTGAAAGACTAAGTACTCACTGACCGGTTAAAAGCTAGTACTATAATAACCTCTTAATTATGGAACTTCTTAGGATGCATGTTATGGCATCAACCTTTTTCGGGATTTCTCTAGTACATATCTTGCGGTCTCAAAAATAATATAAGCATTTTATAATATAAGCAAGTCTCCAACTTTTTTATCTCACTGACCACTTGCTACGATTTTCGCTTTTATGTTGATCCCTTTCTTAATTAATATTGAATTTTCAAATTCATCAACTTCAAATGTGTTTTTTCCCCACTGTCATGGACCCCTTGTAAGTCATTGTCAGTCTCTGGGAATCAAGATAGACTATTTTGGGTATCAATGGCACAACAAAATTTGTTATGTCTGATAACGTATTTGAACGTTTTCATGCTGTCTGTTCTCTAAGGTCTTCTTAAAAAGTCTTTATAAGGTTTATAATTTTATCATATTCAGTTTTATAACTATGTACATTTATTAAAAGACATATTTAAGAATGGTAGGCGTCCTTACTTGCTTGTTATTTAAATAAAAATATACCATATTCCAGAGTTAACAATATTGTGTGATAATAGTTAATATTATTATAATTCTCGGATCCTACTACTAATATATCTACACCATAGATATAAATATGTAGGAGGAGGTTGTAGCGTGGTCTGTGGTCGGCATTTAAGCTTATCTCTGAGCTAAGCTATCTAATACCCGTGGTAAGTATCGCTTAGCACGGGTATTAGATGGATTAACATATGGTCCATGATCTTCTGAGATCATGGACTGGACATGGTTGGTTATTTCATGTGTATCCAAACAAATTTTTCAGGACGAACAATAAAGTGATTTATTTATTATGCGTTGAGCGTATAAAATAGTGCTTCATCTCTTTTTAAGTCTTTTTCGAGAATTATAAGCATAAAGGTTTATGAACATTTAGTTTTCGAAAGTATTACAACATGTAACATTGTTGTACATGGTGCTAGAATAGATCAAATAAATGAATTTGTGTACCTAAGAATTATGATTTCAAGAAATGGTAGGCGTGATAGTGATATCGAAAGGAGAGTGACTGCGGATAATAAAGTGAATGGTGCCCTGCACTCCGTAATGAGTAGTCAGTCAGTCACACAAAAGGCTCGTCTGGCCATTCACAATGGTGTGATTTCTACACTTATAGACGTCAATGAATCGTAGGTATGACAAAAGAAGAACGAAAGTAGCGTGAATGCGGTGGAAATGCCTTCCCTGCGGAGTCACCCTAACTGATTGATTAAGGAATAGCGTGATAAAGGATCGGTGTAAGTTGAAGTATGATGTAGTGACAAGGATAGAAAAAGCAATGCTCCAATTATTTGATTATTTAGAAAGAATGAGTGAGATTCGATTGACGAAACGAATATACCGGGCAAATGTGAGTCCACTCACATTTGCCCGTCGGAAAGGGACGCCCAGGAAAATTACCTTGATAAAATCAACAACTTGTTTCAAAAAGGTCAATTTCGTAACACTGTTCATCGACGAAAGTATAGGAACAGATGTATGGATGTGGATGAGTCGAGAGGTGTGTCAGGATCGTAATATGTGGCAAACTATGGTGTCTGCCTACCCTTATAGGATACTGGCGTGTATGTATGTGTGTATGTATATATGCGTAGTAGCGTTTAATGAAGCGCATAATGCTGATTGAATCTAAATTTCATCTGAAAATGTATCCCCATATTGCTGTACTTACATATATTAAAACTGACAGGGAGTATTTAGGTCAGAAAGTACTTAGTTTTTTAGCCTGTCCGGCAAATAAACTTAAGTATACGGGTAAGCAACCCCGGCCTCCTGAGATATTACTGTCTCTCCCTACTCCTTCTGAGATAGTAGTATCCTATAGTTCTTTTCCCAAATTCTATATACCTTGCTGTTCTTACTTTTCGTAGAAACGTAATGAGGAACTTTAACAATTGTGAACTTTATAAAAATGGCGGCATTGTTGTTCGCCACACAACACATCTCGTTTCCCACGGGGCGAAAGTAGGCTACGGATAGCCACTTTGTTCGTAGCAAATGCAAAGAAGTGGTCTCTGCCTAACCCAATTCTTCAGTAGTATAGTGGTCAGTATCCCCGATTGTCACATGGGAGACCAGGGTTCGATTCCCCGCCGAAGAATCAGGGAAAAAGACGTGATTGTATGTATGTATGTATCTATGTACGAAACTGACAGTAATAGCAATGATTACATTTTGTATGAGTACACAGTAAAATACCTTAACTGTTATCACTTTTCGGTACCAGCTGCACATCTAACTATGATCCCTCCCCCTTCCCCCCTCTATTACCTCATCCCGGTATATACCATTTTTTCAACCCTCTCGGAGGACCGGCTCTATGTCGCCTTAAGATTGCTATACTTAGCATTAAATTACGAGGCACTTAAAAAGCATTTCGCCTGGATTACGCGAGACCGCCATCTTTTTTTTTCATTGCCCCGTCTAGATTACACCCGCTTACCTGCTTTGTAAATACCTTAAAGGTATCGGTTCGCATAAACCGGTTTGGGATCCGCGTTGACGTTAATGAGCCGACCCTTCAGCTATCTCGGAGACGTACGGTTATAACGGTTGAAATGAGCAATATTTTCGAATTATCTCGGCTTGGGAAATTTTTATGCTTCTACGTTTTCTTTTCTTCGGGAACTAATATTTACAGAATAATGTATTGAATTAACACTTTCCATATAAGGACATGCTATCTAAATCAACATTTTTATATGGTGCACTGAGAAAAATAGTGTTACAGCCAAATCAGCTTGAAGGCGTTTTCGCGTTTGTAGTAGTAGGGTCAGTAGATAAATAAACAAATAATGTTTAAGTTTTTTTTTTATTTTCATATGTAGGTACTTAATATTATATTATATTATTTTAACATGTATAACTAACTTCAAACGCTTCTTACAAGTGGATCATGCGATGCACGTGGTAGCTAACGCAAACTGGTATATTCCGGTTTTAGTCACTATGTGTACAAACACTACTACAAACGTTAAGACGTCTCCAAACTGATTATAATATATATTTATATAGATACCTAGTATAAGAAAAAAATAATAATTGGGTACATAGTCAAAAAAGAGAAACAACAATAAAATTTGCTTGTGCTTGACGTTTTTTAAAATCAAGATACTTTCTTGCCTAATATGGCGCTATAATTCATTGATTTAAAGTTTCCTTTGGGTCTATATAACCACATAATGTACTTATCATGAAAAGGACTCGCAGCAAATGTGTTAAAGCATACCCGATTATAAACACTGCGCTTCCGGTATTATTGTAGTTTTCGCTGCCTATTTACGTCTTATTAAAAAAACATATACATAAAATAGAAGTATACATAATTTCTATTATATAAATATATATTATTTCTGTTTTCACATTGGCCGATTCAAATTATTTTTAAAGGAATATATAAAATTTTCTAATGAAAAAACTACTAAAACGGGATAAAGAGATATTAGTTATACAATCTGTAATCTGCTCCTGAATTACACATTATTTTAATTTCTATCACTTATAGATAGACAATTAATGAATATTTTGTCGGCTGAATTTGTTTTCAAAAGTAAGTCTAGCTATACACAACAAGCATGCAACGAATTAAATTTTCCTTGATCAAGTATAATGTAAAATTT
Source organism: Thaumetopoea pityocampa (assembly GCA_017165845.1). Classification (NCBI taxonomy): domain Eukaryota; kingdom Metazoa; phylum Arthropoda; class Insecta; order Lepidoptera; family Notodontidae; genus Thaumetopoea; species Thaumetopoea pityocampa. The sequence goes on along the minus strand of WUAW01037679.1, from coordinate 6,481 downwards.
TATTTAATATACACCTATTTATGAAGAACAGAATAGTATAGCGTATTTATACCAAATATGTGACTTCTCAACATAGTCGAGTTGTAATTAGAATAATGGTTAAAATTTCAAATTTCGAATAAACAAACCCTTTGTTTAAAATTTCGCTCCCATTTTTATTTACTTGTGTTAGTCTCGAATTCGTCTCGAAACTTTGTCGATCAAAAACGTGAAAAAAGTATTTCAAAAAAAAAAAAAATATATATATATAATAAATATTATATAGAAATAATATACTATCTTCGTGTAGCAAATCCTTCTCATCCTTTCCGCAAACAGTAGGAGCGGTTTCTCGGGCGTATCAAAGTATCCGTCCCAAGAATCTAGACAGACATTATTCTGCTTCAATGCAATGTAGATATGAAATGATGCACATACACTAAACAATATAGTTAAGCAATCATAGATATTTTGAAATAGCAAGCGCTCGAACTGGTGCCTTCCGCAGCGACCTATTTATTTCGAACAAAGCAGTTTAGACTTATTTACTCCCCTTAACTGTGTCTATTTAGGAAGATAAAAGAAGTTAATTTTATAAATGGGCCATTCCAGTATAGGTAAGTAATCTTGCGTCGGTGGCGTTATCGGGCCCAATCGCCCAAAGACAGATAGGGCGGCGGCAGACACGCGAGCGCGATTGATTAGCTGAGCCCGCAGCACCCTGACGGGTTAATAAAGCCTGCTGCTACTCGCTGATTGCCTCGTAAGCTACCCGTTCTGCATTCACCAGTATGCCATGAATCGATTACTTTATAAACTCCGTCATAGCAGAGGAATTAGAAGCTTTACCGATCTGACACGAATTCATAGTACTGTTTGTATATGTAGTACTCACCATTGAAAATATTACCTATAAAGTACATACTACCATAATTTTAACAATATTATGTAATACTGTGGTATTACGCATATTTGATATATGCTCAAAATTATTTAAATATAGTAAACAAATTTAGTAGGATATTATTATCATGGTGGTTCGCCACCCAACACGTCTCGTCTCCCGCTTCGGCGAAAATTAGGCTACGGATAGTCACTGCTCGTAACAACTGGGAGAAGTAGTCTCTATCTACCCTGATTCATCGGTAGTATAATGGTCAGTATTTTCGCATCGAGACCCCGATAATGGTCAGTATCCTCCAGAGACCGGGATTCGATCCCTGTCGAAGAGCCATGGAGAAAAGTAGATTGTATATATTTATCATCATCATTAGCTCATAGAAGTCCATGGGACTCTTCCTTAAGATGGAAGGATCTGTCATTAGCTTCACATTTTGCTGAAGTTTTGGAGCTTACTGTAAATTTTAACTGAATACCTAGATAACGTTTATGCCCATTATCCTGGTACATTCTTTAGCTCGCTCTCCCAGCATCCACGGGAAGAAATGGAGTGACGCTATTATTATGCCGGCGTCACACAGCAAGCATAATATACATATGTATAAATCAAATAAGGCGCAGTATAAACAGAATTTCTACGCTATATTTGCACTTATGCCTCATAGAATAGGGTCGATAGTTGGATGATTATATATGATACAACATTATGTCCAGTCTACTCGCAGCTGCTTATTTTGTGAGCTTTATTTAGATTATTCAAATTTAACAAATAAATAGAAATAAAAATGTCAATCTTTAGTTTGGTTTTATAACAAATCCTTAGAAAAAAAGTAAGATTTTGACGCTGAAAATATAAAAGTTTATTTGTTGAATAACTCACGTTCTCTTCGGAGTTTATTAAATATCTTTTGAATATTCTCTTCCAATCTATACTTTCATTCTGTACGTACAATATTTTTTGCTTAATTAATTTTCGTTCGTTATTTCATGGTATTTAAAGTAAAATCCTATATTAATAATTAAACTGTCACAAAACATACAAAATGACCGACTAGCTCTGAATTCACACGGGTGAATTAAACATTATAAAATTATATTAAATGTTTACACATAAAAACTATATGGCGTCAATACTGCGTTTAAATATTTTTACGTGTATAACATTGTAATACACAATACAAACGATATTAAGTTATATTATAAATGGAGTTACGTAAACTCGACAATGTTAAAAAACTTGTAGAAAATTTTACCCTATTTTTAAAGCAAAGCTAAGTATATTTAAAATAGTATTCCATGTATTATCTAATAAACTGTTCAAATAGTATGAAGTATACTATATAGTTTTAAATAAAATCCCTTTAAAATGTCCTCTATGTCATAAGCCCTGTTAGATCAATGGCCCCATCTTTGAGTTACAATTGTTTGATTAAGCTTCAATCACGTTCATCGACTTAATAGATTAGACAAAGAGCGAGCGAGAGAAACTTTACTGAATAATGTTTATACAAGTGAATAGCTATAACAAACAAGTATCCATTTCAGATTAACTATCAACTTTCATGGTTGGTGTATTTATAGGGACTAGTGTGAGAGCGACGGTCTCGTTTTAGCGTTCAAAACTTTATTTCGGCTTGCGGTGTAAATGAATCAAAGTATGTTTATAGTATTGTAGAGTAAGCGATTAAAGGAGACCGGAATGGGCGAGGCGTCCAGCACAACTTTCACCAACAACTCGGGACGCGGATCGGATTACACTGCGGTGTTAGTAGCGGTCACTCGCAGGTCTCATGAACATGGTATACGTTTCACAAAGTTCTCGCGCCGGCGGAATTAGAAAGTCACTCGACAAATCTGGATTTGCTTCGTGTTCTGGTAATGACAATTCTAAAGTCCCGCCTCGCTTTCATCTGCACGAGCGGAGCGCATTAGCCAACGGCAAAGGCTTCGAGCGTTGCGTGAGATTATGCAACAAAAAACGTGCGTCCCTTTTTTGAGGGACCAAGTTGTGAGACGTGAAGTTTCTTCCGCCGCCTGCCGCGCCGCGCCGGCCTTGCGAGCGACGCGGGCTCGCGGCTTAATTGTTTGACGAAAATAAATGATTCCCGAAAATAAATATAAACGAGAGTTTCGCGTTTCGGATTAATTTTGAACGTTACGTTATGGTTTGGTCATTTAGAAGGGATGAGTGAGATTCGAATGATGAAACGAATATACCGGGCAAATGTGAGTGCAAGTGTCGGAAGAGGGCGACTAGGAACATATACCTTGATCAAATCAACAGCTTGATTCAAAAAGGCCTAGTTCGTATCGACAAAAGCAAAGGCCTTTATCGACGAAAGTTTATGAAAAGATGTATGAATGTGGATGAGGCGAGATAGGTGTGTCAAGATCGTAGTAAGGGGTCATGGGGGTATTATGAGATACTGGCGTAAGTGTATGTATGTATGTATGTTGAACGTTACGTTACCTTATACTTAACGTAACTTGAGGCGTTTTAATGGAGAAACGAATCACACATATAAAAGAATTTCATACATAGATGTAAGTTGTTGAAAATAGTTGAAAACTTACATACATTTTTTATTGCGATTATCCACGTATTTTATAATAAAATCATAATGTTCTTTAATTATTTAATTTTTCTGTTAACAATAATTCCATGTTCCGCGCCTGTAAAGAGTTTAAAGTAACAATGGTCAGTTATATCGCTCTAATAGAGCAATAATTCGCAGCGCTGGACAGATAGTGGACAAAAAAAAATAATTACCTTGTATATTTGTAAACATTAAACTGGTTTTGAGCCGTGATTGTCGGCATGCACGCAAGCCTCAAATATGGGTCAGAACTGGTTCGGGCGGCGATTATTTACGTTAGTGAGTCGGCATAATTCCATCGTGTTGGTCCTTAATTGCTTGAACTTTGACGATCTTTAGAAAAAAAAAACATTAATTATAATGTTTAATAGCGAAAGCGTAAATTACAAAAACAACGATTATATTTTATGAAGTTGTGAGTTTGATATGTTAGATGAAAAAAAAATTAATGGAAATTAATCATAATTTTTTATGGATATATTAAAGTTAATTTATTTGTAAATTATTTAGAGCTTAGTGTTATGACCATGCATGCCAAGTCTCGGATCTGGAGTTTGAATTATCTGCATATTGATGATTAAATATCACTCATTTCAAACGGTGAAGGAAAACATTGTGAGAAAACCTGTATGCCTAAGAAATTTTCTCCGCGGCGTGTGGAGGATGTTAGCCCACATTAGGCACATGTGGTGGACCTTACTCCTCTCATTCCGATGGCAAATCCGTGCTATGCAGTGGAACAGTACATATGTTGACAATAATAGTATATTAATGTATTATATACTATTTAAATTAAGCTTTAGATAAGCTTCTATTTCATATTTACTTTATATCAGATACTTCACCTATTTTATATAATGTTTAAGTTTAGTGCATTAAGTCCATCTATACGCCATTAGTGTAGGAAGTGTAAATAAATAAATAAATAGATAATGACGATATTTATATTGAGTGTAGAAAACAGTCCCCCAGTGCAGCCAACAGTCACTGCAATCCTTTATTATTATTATTTAATTATTCACAAAAGACAATATAATTATAATATACAACATTTAGTCCTACAAAACCGAATATTCGTTTGAGTGTGGGATCATGTGTGTTTGATTATGGATTAGGTTGACAAATGATCCTCTGCAAAAGATCTGAGACAGACTGGTGTAATGGTCCGATTCCATTGTTGCGATTTCATTGTCCAAAAACGTTGCAACTTCCGAATAAATGGAACTTCTGTACTTACATTCTGTACATACATTCGAACTATTTCCTAATGCTCTCCCACCCGTAATACTATCATCATGATACTATAATACTATCAGAGGAGGTCTATGTCCACTGCTGGACCTATGTCCAACCTATCCTATCTCCTCTAATGGATGCCACACTGAGCGGCAATGAATCGCCTGCATCCACCAATAGCCCGCGACCTTCCACCAGGTCATCGGTCCACCTAGTCGGGGACAACCGACTAGCGTAATGCGGGTCGACAGATCCGCATTACGCTTGTCCGTTTGAGGTCGTCATTCCACTACTTTAGAACTCATAACATACCATTGAATGCCTTTAAATCTATTTGTAAAATAAAATTTTAAAAAATCATCACCCGTGAAAGTCCATGGCTAGATAAGCCTCCTTCTCAAAACGGAGGGATTCGCTTTACTCTCTACACTTGGCAGACGTCTTAGATATTACGGTAGTTATATGTTGAATTGTATGACAATGCTCCTACCTTTTATCTTGGTATATTCCTCAGCTGGTTCTCACAAGACCCACGGAAATAAATAAAGTAACGCAATTATTATGCCGGTGGCTAAAAGCCAAAAATAAATTTATATTATGACTTCAATTAATCCTAATTTTAAAGATATATTACATATATATTTATTATAAGACTAACTACTACATAGATAAAAAACTTATATTTAGCGGAGTTGGGCGCACGATAGGCCGCACGATGACCCCACTGCGTGCTGAAAACAGCACGCGGCGCCGCACTGTACGTCGGCGTTGGGCGCGAACCTGAAACACGTATTAATATTTGAAAAAATCAGATATTTCGTTCTCAATCGAGGGAACGGCGTCAGTGATTAAAGAATTTAAAGAGCATGACAGATGTCAATGTTACTCTCTTCTTCTGCTATTTTTCACAGTGGCAATTGGCTGCGAATTCGCGCCATTTCTTCCAATTTCGAGTGGTATATATTATTATTTCAAGTTATATAATATTCTTAAAGTTAATAATAAAATATCGGTGTGTCACATTTTATTATTTTTTGGGAGCTTTAAAGTCAATCCGACGAATGACACTTTGAACAGGCAAAATTTCCGAAGACCTCATGCCTTGAAAAAATATGGCCATTCTGCTATGCCAGTCACAGTTTTATTTCAATGTTTCAATAGTGTTCGTGATTAATAACGATTAATACAGAAAACAATACCAAATTTATGTATTAAATCACAATAAACTAATAACTAAATCATAATTTCAAGTAATGCTTCACTCGGGTTGTCACCAAAACTCCAATGTTACTCTGTCATACTCTTTAAGGTGGCCAGCAAGTCCGAATATAACATATGAATACAAAAAAGTTTTGAAATTATAAGAAATCTATACTATTATAAAATTGTTAAATTTCAAATTTTTAAAAATCAGAGACATTTAAAAACTAACTACTCAGATTGCCTAATTAAGGAATTCTGAAACGGAATCGGTCGATGTTTGTTTGTTTGTTTGTTTGTTCGAGCTTCACGCAAAATCTGGCAGGTAGATTTTGGTTAACTGTTACAGTCTTGAAAGTACTATTCTACTTAAATACTGCGGCATGTTTCATCAAAATCGGTCCAATAGAATTGAAGATACAGCTTGATCCCTGTTTTAGTAGCCGCTTTTAAGGTACGAGAGGTCAAGTAAAAGTAGTTTTTTTGGTTTTTTATATAAATCTACAGTCCGCGACAAAAGTATAGACCACCCCCCTAATTTTGTAATATCTAATATAAAACTACATTTA
>WUAW01037678.1:0-14656 GCA_017165845.1 Thaumetopoea pityocampa | reverse complement strand
GCCGGGGTCGCTTACCCGTATACTTAAGTCTATTTGCCGGACAGGCTAAAAGACTAAGTACTCCCTGTACTCCCGGGCGAAGAGGTGTCTATATGAATATAAATGGACGCATTCACAGTCAAAAAAAAATTCACACTCTGAGACGACTACCGAAATGATGGGTCGATAATAACCGACGACACGCAGGCCGAGATTGTATGGTGAATCAAGATCACCAGCAATGGAGGCAAATAAGGGCGATCACCTGTCCATCTGCGTTCCTACTACAGGGGCACGGACCTCCCCTAAATCAGGCTTGGATTAGGCCACAGTCTATCATGTTAGCCTAGTGCGGGTTGATAGACTTCACACAGCCATGAGGGCAGGCAGGTTTCTTCACCAAGTTTTCCTTCTGCGTTGAGTACATGTCTATGATGTAGACCATACATGAGTTTGAAGCAATCCAATGGTACAGGACTGTGACCGAATCCACGACCACTCTTGATCGTGAATCGTGTCTGTCGCCTCTAGATCACCAACGTACAAATATGGGTAGTTGTCAAGAATTACAACACTAGTAAAAACTTAAAGTTAGCTATACTAATAGTTAAAATGATGGTAGCTTTGGATCACAAAGAAAAAGGCATGACAGTACACTATTGTGTACTGTCATGCCTTTTTCTTTTTTATTGTATAATAATACAATTTTCATAATGGCTTAGAAACTGCAGTATTTTAGTTCTTTCTTACCTGTTCTGAGCAAGCGATACATAAATTCCAGATTAAATCAACCAAAGGAGGTAAATTATAAGGTTATTATTATTTATTTTACCTGTTTTTAACATTGTAGGGTTTTCGACTATAATTTATTAAAAAGTCGTTTCGGAATTTTTTTACCTTTTGAACACGTGTAGATTTTGGTATAGATTGAGGTATAGAGTGATTTTCGATAACCGGATTTTTGATATCATTTCATATTATCACAGAAAAAATACTAAACGAATTGACTAAATCGAAATCTGAGTACATTGGGATTAACTATACCGAGACTGATTTGATAGATCAGGTTGAACTTCTTTCCAATGAATATAATTTTTTAAAATATCAAAGTCACTTACATTGGAGCTGTTATATTTGTGTTCATTTGTGATTGTAGTAGCTTTAAAACATGTTACTCATTTAAAGTTCGTGAACTTCTTCAGTGTGAAATGGTAGAATCATCTCAATATTTTTTTTTTAAGACAACTCCCGCATTAGGATTAATTCCTGTGTTGCGGGGACTTTACAAACATTCAAATGACGGGAACACAGAACACCCAGTCTCAGAACAACAATTTGTGGTTTACACAAAGTTGTTGTCCCGTGTGGGGATCGAACCCACAACACTCGACAGCGCAGTGGACGCTTAAACCACTGCGCCATCCGTGCAGTCAGAATTCAGAGTTTATTATATTTGTGTAGTAGTATTATATTTTACTTTTATTGTAGTCTATTTTACATATTTATGTAATATAGTGTATTTATATGTAATTTTGTGTATTGCATAAGCTTGAGATAAGCTTGTCTCATACCTTTTTATTTTTCATCACATAATTCACCTACCTTATGTGATGTCAGTACCATCTAATGGTCTAAAATGGCATTAAGTCCGCCTATATACCAACAGTGTTCGAAGTGTAAATAAATATTGACCGTGTAGTAGTACCGAAATATCGGCAACTCACTTCATCAGTCTATCTATACTATTATAAAATTGTTAAATGTCAAATTTTCAAAAATCAAAGATATTTAAAAACAAACTACTCAGATCGACTAGTTAAGAGCTTCTGAAACCAAATCCGTCGATGTTTGTTTTTTCGGCAACTGATTTGCAGTTGATGTTTGTTTGTTTGTTCGGGCTTCACGCAAAAACCAACGGATAGATTTTAGTTAAACTGTTACAGTCCTAAAGGTACTATTCCGACTTAAATAATAGGGCATGTTTCATCAAAAACGTTCTAGTAGAATTGAAGATACAGCTTGATCCCTGTTTCAGTAGCCGCCGCTAAGGTACGAGAGGTCAAGTAAAAGTGGTTCATAGGTTTTTTTATATAAATCTATGATTGTGCCGGGATTTTCCATGTAGCAGAAAACCGACATTGACGCGGGCAGAGCCGCAGGCAAAAGCTAGTAATATATATTAATAAATATCTAAAAAATATAATAGATTCTGTTGAACCTGGAGACAAAATGCGTTGTACACACAAGTGAAGAAGCGTTGTCTGATTACCTTTGCGATTATGTCCTCCTCGACGACAGCCAGCGCTGCAAACACGTCCTCGGCTTCGATCTGACCTGTGAGGATGATAGTCAGGTTTTCCGCACGATAGAACTTCTTATGGAAATTTCTCACCTGCAGCAAACGTACAATAGTCAGACAAAATTATCAAGGTAACATAAATATCGATCGTATTCATTTGAATAAACCTATACATTTGATGTACTTTCTAATTTACACTATGATAATATACAAATGATATGAAACAAATTGAAGGTATTTCTATGATTTTGTGTACACTTTTGTTCTAATTTTTATATAAATTGTTCTGTAAAAAACTCATTTTGCCTGTAGTAAAGAGGAATACGTGTAATGAACCATATTTATAATATACAATTAGGTCAGGGAGTACCTAGTATTTTAGCCTGTCCGGCAAATAGACTTATGTATATGTGTAAGCGACCCAGCCCCCCCCCCAGCTACTACTGTCTCTTCTTACGAGATAATAGTGTCCCATACACTATAGTCCTTTTCCTAAATTCCATATTCCTTGTTCAATACACCTTCCTTTTCCTACCTCATCCGTTTTCCTTTCCTCTCCACTAAGCCGTGGGTACACGCAATGAGGAACGTTAATCACTTTTGAACCTTATAAAATGGCGGCATCGTGGTTCACCCCCCGACACGTCTCGTTGCCCATAAGGGCGAACTGTGGGATGCGGATATCCACTTTGTTACATTAAACAATCGTAGCATGTGGAAAGAAGTGGTTTCTGCTTACTCCCAATGGAAAAGAAGCGTATGTAGTATATACTATAGTCTCTGTCTACCCTTATGGGATATTGGCGTGAGTGTATGTATGTATGTTGATAAAATACTCATAATAAATGGTTCAGTCATTTTAGTCTGACAAATACACAAATAACGAATAAATGTAAAATTGTTTTACTGCACGTCATCAGTGTGTGGCAGTCCACTGCTAGGGGAGGGATTTGCCATCCTCACCGCGTTCGGCAGGCGTCTTCGGGCTCGCAGTAAGTTTTGATTGAATAACAAGATAATGCTGCTGCCCATTACTCTGATGCATCTCTTAACTGTTTCTCACAGCATCCATAGGAAGAGGTGGAGTGATGCTACTATCATGCCGAGGCGACATAACACAGTGCAGTCAGTACCATGGATTAACCTAGACCAATTCGTATCAGTGAGGCCTTTTTTCTTTGTATACCTACTCCCAAGTCCAATTCAAAGACCCCACCATATTTTTGTGTGTGTGTAGAAAATTAGACCAGACCTAATACACACGGTAATGATTGAATTGCATGTTTAAAGTTTTTATAACTTGCGTGCTCTAAATTTGTGTCTCAAGCTGTTAAAACCATTTAAACTATGTGTTGTGGTAAAATTATAGTAGGATACTAAATACTAATCCTACTATTTAGCATAGTTCATGGCGTTCGACTTTAAATCGGCTATCAAGGAGACCTCCAGCCAGACCTACTCGAGAACGAGGCCATGGGCAGAGGGCCGTTTTGCCCACGCCTAACTACGCCACTCCTTTTCTGGTCATAACAAAGTTGGCTTTACAACAAGAGGCAGCAAATGGACTTGCGGGTCGCAATTATCAACGCCTACAGGCATGCATCTGCATTTTAGAAACATATAGACTCTATATATACGTAAATGTGAACTGACTTTATCATTATCAGTAGATTCTCTCAGGTTTTTCATAATTCCTCCAGTTTCAGCCGAATACCCACTATCAGGATACATGGCTCGCAGTAGCTGCAATTCGCACCTGTTAAACACAAAATGCGTATCATTTAACGTCAATAGGGTATCTTCAAAAAATCTATAAAAGATAATCTGGACTGACCTAACAGATTGACCTTCATCGCGATCAAACTGCTGGACATAGGATTTTTCCCATAATCCCCATGCTTAGCAAACATCTTGAAGAGTGCAATATGATTATTGAATTGCAGGATAATGCTACTCAATACCCAGGTGTATCCTTAAGGCAGCCATGGTAAGTGATACAGCAATGCTATTATTGTGCCAATGCACGCAACAATATTACTTAAAATGGCAGAGTTATCTCAATGTGTGTAATATTTTGATATATTTTATTATCGTATTTCTATCATAAAAAGTATTACTGTACTAGCTTTTTGCCAGCGGTTCTGCCCATATGGACTATTTATTAAAAAAAAAAATTGAAAAGGAATAATACTGCCTTGTTTAAAAATTGTATACTATGAATAACTGTGAAAACTTAAAAACACCGCACTAAAATTGGCTATATAATTTTAGAAAAACATATTTTTGACTTAATGGCATTATATAATAACTTCTCTTTCACTTAACCAATTATGATGAAAAACCACCTACTTTATGTTATCTCACCATTACTTACAGCTGACTGGTAGAGAATGCCAATGTCCAACTATATACAGTGTATAAGGAATAAATAAATAAATATTGACCTTATTTATATATTACTAGCTTTTGCCTGCGGCTCCGCCCGCGTGAATGTCGATTTTCAGCTACATGAGAAATTCTAGCAATCATAGATTTATATAAAAAGCTGTAGAACCACTCTTACTTGACCTCTCGTACCTTAACGATGGCTACTAAAACAGGGATCAAGCTGTATCTTTAATTCTACTTAACCGATTTTGACGAAACATGCCGCATTAATTAAGTCCGAATAGTACCTTTAAGACTGTAACAGATTAATCAAAATCTACCTGCTGGTTTTTGCGTGAAGCCCTTACAAACAAACAAACAAACATCGACGGATTTGGTTTTAAAAACCCTTAATTAGTCGAACTGAGTAGTTGGTTTTTAAATATTTTGATTTTTAAAAATTGACATTTAACAATTTTATAATAGTATAGATACTTGCATTAGGAGGTAGTCTTCAATCTAAGCACAATGAACTTATTGGAGAAGCCTATGTAAATATTAGTTTGTGTTACTCATACACAATGAAGTTATTGGAGAAGCCTATGCAACTATTGGTCTATGTTAGTCATACACAATGAACTTGTTGGAGAAGCCTATGTAATTGTTGGTTTTTGTTATTAGTGCACAATGAACTTATTGGAGAAGCCTATGTAACTATTGGTCTATGTTACTAATACATAATGAACTTATTGGTGAAGCCTATGTAACTATTGGTCTATGTTACTCATACACAATGAACTTATTGGAGAAGCCTATGTAACTGTTGGTTTATGTTATTCCTACACAATGAATTTATTGGAGAAGGCTATGTAACTATTGGTCTATGTTACTCATACACAATGATCTTATTGGAGAAGCTTATGTAAGTATTGGACTATGTTACTCCTACACAATGAACTTATTGGAGAAGCCTATGTAACTATTGGTCTATGTTACTAATACATAATGAACTTATTGGTGAAGCCCATGTAACTATTGGTCTATGTTACTCATACAGCATTAGTTAAAAAGGTCATCAAGAGAGGGACAAAATTGTAAATAGTAACAGAGGCCCAATGAAATGACAAAGATATATAATGTGGCCTTCTGTCCAAGGGTCTATGTCTACATCTGTCTATCCATATAGGCCCTACAAAAACCTAAATTCAAGTACGTTTAGAATGTATTTGTGGATGTCCCGAAGTTGCAGTAGCCACATACCATCAGGAAGCTCTTTAGATGGACATAAAACATTGAAATTAATTTTTTCTAATTTTTCTCAATCTTTCCTATAATAAATCATCATCTATTTATTTATAATAGACTATGAATCCATTAAAATGAGAATCTCATCCTCACCTAGAATAAGCGGTGTTCTCCCGCCCCTGCATTTCACAGTACACCACACCAGCATCTTCACCATCTCCATCTATGTGGTGAACTTCAGTTATGAAGCCATGTTCAGTCAGTGTTGGCCGTAGTATATGATCCAAGTATATTGGCAGCAATGTCAACATGCCTGCATCACCAGCTGTGTACACTGTGTAACATGTGTGGTCTGTGTCTGTCCATGCATTTGTGCCATGTGCCATGCATCGGTTGGCTAATAAATCCAGTATGCCCTTATATGGGTAGCGTTCAGAGCCAAGAAAGATAAGGTGCTCCAATGTATGTGGGAGGCCATCATCATCATGAGCTTCTGTTGCTGTAAAGATAAATAATTGAGTAACAATAGTATCATTCATTTTGAAAATTACATTGGATGTTTGTAATAATTTATCAAGAAACTGCTGGTGTCCATTACAAGTGAATATTAGAGGAGCTAAATATCTAAAATAAAAGAAAATGTGAGCCCTATGTAAGTTAAGTTTGAACTTATGGAAAAGGACTAAATGAGAGTTAATAAATATACTTACATATCTAAGACCTAAAGATATCTGAGAATATAAAAAAACACACTGCCCTGCTGACACCATGAGGTGTCGGGCGGGCTTACGGCAGGTTGAGGTTGTGCACTGGTGTTTCCTCTCCACCCCTAAGTTCTATTTATTTACTTTTATTTATTTATATATTCTTGATTGTATACAAACAGATAAATACGTTTTTACATAAGAAAAAATTATGTACAAAGGCGAGCTTTTCTTTATGATAACATTTTATAACTCACATGAAATCTTGATTTCTTAATTTGTAAGTAGTAAAATATTAAGAAATGTGTCGTATTTATAATATATACTTATGAAATGATAATCCAGTATTACTTTTAGATTTTTTGATTTGTTTTCATATATTTAGTAACATTTTTTATTGCAATGAGACTTCTCTCACTCAGGAGTTCTTACCTTATTTTTGTCTTACCTTATTTTTGTGGTCTTACAATAACCACAAAAATAATTAGACCATCTCACTGGTGTATTAGCTGGTTTATAACAGGCACAGTATTTAAAAATATCATTCACATGTGAAGCTACAGAAGGCATCATCTACTAAAAACCACTTGAAAAACTTTTTGAGTAATCAAGTGGTTTCCTAGTAGAATAAATTTTCTGAACATGTAATAAACCATATTGAATGTTTGTAAGAATCGATTATACAAGATCTTCAAATCTCAATCCATAAAGCTGTTTTAATAAAAAGTATACTATAGAAGTCATAACTTCTAATGCCAGGTCATACTCTAATAAATAAATGTGTTAAGCAGTTTAGGATGATTAAGTCACAAATATACAAACATCTAAACTTTCAGATATATAATCTTGCAGTTTTCAAGTTTAAAATACTATCATCACTTACCAAGGCAGAAAAACCCGTTCACCAGAGGACCTTCTACACCAGCAATGATCACCGTAATGCCGGTCTTTTCTGAAACGTATTTATTTACAGGAATCACGTCCGATGCTTTTGTTGACGAAATTAATTTAAAATGAGACATCCTAGCTCTGCTACGCGATTGTTTCAATGGTAAATAATCTAAAGTAAAAATTAAAAACAGCACAGTAAACTGAGAAGCGTGGATGGTAAAACAACCTATTCTCTATTTCGTCTGATTTCGTCTGTGAGTAAAACTACCTCAAATGTACTCTGTGAAAACTACAGACTACCAAAGAAAATTACTCTGCGATACACTAATCATTAGTGCTAGCAAACCGTATGTTTTCTGTACTGAGTAACGGTGCCAGTACCGTGTAATGAAACGTTACTCACCAATGCATTTCGTTACTCGCATGTTTCGTATTTTGGGGTACAACTGTTTTAGTTCGCGCAAGTACCGTTGACGCATTTGAACATTTGCTATGTTGAAACATTTGCTAATCGTGTGTTCCCATTCGCCCTCTTATTCGGTGAATTTAAAAACGTACGTTACAAGAACAACGTTTAATTTGGCAATCCTTCATCCAAGTTTATTACCGTATAAGAGACAAAGTTTGAGATTGGAACAGAAACAAAGTATTTTTTACAAAATAGAGATAGGTATAATTTTGTTTTATATTATCGCTTATTTTCACTTTTCTTTTTACTTATCTCAACAGAGATATTATAATAAAGCCTCACTAATGAGATTTAATTGTTTTTTGGTTAATAAAAGCTCTTAATTATCAATTATTGTTAATTGTTTATATTCGATTTATTATTATTTACACTTATTTTATTATTTTACACTTTAATTTACCTATACAATGGATAAGAAAAGGAGTAAACTATGGTGTTTTTCAGGCAGACTAAAGAATAACAATACACGTCTGGTTCAAATACGGTAAAATGAAAAAATGCACTTTACGCAGCTAGGTGTGTAACGTATGTTTTCTACAAATTACGAATGATGCAACGCCGTGACGTCATACCGTACGCGTACGCAATACGACTCGATTTATTGCTCTATGCTATGTTATAAGGTATCAAAAGTAACGAGTAACGTAACGATACGATAGTAACGAGTACTATTCTTATAGTAACGAATACATGCGGGTACGCTTTTTTCGTTACTTTTAGACCTCTACTAATCATGGACATATTTTCACTGAATGTAATAAATATAAAGAAACTAAATAAAATAATTACCATTTTATACCAGTGAATTATGTATAATAATAGACGGGTATATTCAGGTAGTATTTTCGGTCGCTACCAAGAGAGGTGGCTACTATCTGTTATAATCTGTATAAATCAAAAAAGGGTAGCTGGGTCTAAATTACACTACGATAGATATCATTATTTCTGAGAGTATAATCATTTGACAAAAGTATAATATTGCCGGTATATTTGTTTTGTTTCAATTTATTCTTTTGTTAATGATTGTAATAAAAAATAGTAATTATTACATAATTCATGTTAAAACGTCTTATCTATGTTATACATAACATTACAGATAATATGAAAATATAAATATTAAGTAAGGTATCTAAAAATGCATATTTCTTATATACATACATACACTCACGCCGATATCCTATAAAGGTAGGCAGAGACCATAGTACATACATACATACAGTCACACCTCTTTCCCATTGGGGCACGCAGAGACCGCTTCTTTCCACTTGCTACGATCGTTTAATGTAGCAAAGTGGTTAACTGCAGCCCACATTTCGCCTCCGCGGGCAATGAGACGTGTCGGGTGGTGAACCACGACGCCGCCATTTTATAAGGTTCAAAAGTATTAAAGTTCCTCATTGCATTATTACGCTCCACGGCGTAATGGAGAGGAAAGGAAAGAGGATGAAGTGGGAAAGGTGTATTGAGAAAGGAATATGGAATTTAGGTGAAGGACTATAGGATGTAGGATACTACTATCTCGGAAGGAGAACGAAGAGACAGTAGTAGCTCGGGAGGCCGGGGTCGCTTACACGTGTACTTAAGTCTATTTGCCGGACAAGCTAAAATATTAAGTACTTACTGACCTATATTTAATTTACTGTTCTTAATACCCTAACATATGTACATACATACACACAATTACGCTTTTTCTCTGGCTTTACGGCAGGGAATCGAACCCTGGTCTCCCGCGTGATCGGCGGGGATACTGACCATTATACTATCGAAGAGTTGGGGTCAGCAGTGACCACTTTTTCCACTTGCTACAATGAGCAAAGTGAGGCTATCCGTTACACACTTTTCGCCCCCGTACAAAACGAGACGTGTCGGGTGGCGAACCACGATACCGCCATTTTATAAGGATCAAAAGTGTTAAAGTCCCTCGTTGCGTTCTCATAAAAAGCAAGGGTAAGACAATTCCAACCAAACAGAGCCCCGCATGCTTGGGTAAGGGTAGACATCATCTAGCCATACAGCCATCGGCACGACAGTCAATGGTTTAGTGGAGAGGAAATAAACGAGGGTGAGGTAGGAAAGGTGTATTGGGCAAGGAATATGGTGTTTGGGAAAAGGACTATAGGATATAGGATACTACTTCTCGAATGGAGTAAGAAGAGACAGTAGTAGCTTAGGGGGCCGGGATCGCTTACCCGTATACTTAAGTCTATTTGCCGGATAGGCTAAAATACTAAGTACTCCCTGATCCTAACAGATAAGAAATAAAGTAAAAAAATTAATAAAATAAGTAATATGTAATGATGTGATAGATAAAGTAGTATCACTATTCTACTAATAGGTAATTGGGTCTCAGTCACATCAGGGGAAATTCAGAATAGTTTTCCGCTGTAGACTGTCGTGCAATAAACACGCTTCTTTGAGTATATCTTGATATTATCGGTCTATCTGTACCCTAAATCTAACAAACCAAATGTCGGACGCAAAGTGGTCAGGGTTAGGTGATCAGGGTTAGTTTTGGGGCATGACACAAATACCTACTGTAAGAACTATAAATTACTATAACCATACCCTTGTACTTGGATATCTTAGGACCTTTGTATATCAAAAACGAACCTATGTCGAATTTAATGAACGAAGGCTTGTCCAAATACTTGAGACTTTTGATTGATGAAAACAATTCTAGCTAGAAAATTGTTCCCAATGATCACGGTTGGACATACGCTTTCTTTAATGATCGCCACGTTTAGCGTCTATGAGTCACCTGCATCCACCGATTGTTCGCTACATCCGCCACCCCAACGCTCATCGGTTTTACGAGTCATGTGCGCTGCACACTGCCACTTCAGCTAGATCCGTAGGTCATCACTGAAAATATGGGCCTAAATACCTTAGTCTTAATTCATTGTAGTGTTTTTGACGAGACAATAGTTTTCCGAACGCTACCCAGCTAAGTTGAATTTGGTGACGGGTCTCCTTCTCGGAGTTGAACCTACCTGGAGAAAGTCGCAGATTTACGAATTCCATCATAACTTCACAACTTTGAGAATAGGATCCTCTAGGACTATTGAGTAGATTGAACTCAGGTATTTTTACCACAATTTTGGTCTTCTCTGTATTTAATTTCAGAACTATCTGTTGAGCTTTATTAAGGTCATAAAAGTGTTAAAATAATTTTACTTTTAGTTAAAAGTATAATAGTTTTTTTATACGAATTGTATTGTCTTATTGCAGTCTATATAAATAAAATTGAAACGCCGGTCTGTAATTGTAAAATAAAGGCTATTTATGAATAACGGTCTTTAAAAATTTCGTCTGTCAGTTCGTTTATTGGTCAGTGCTAATCTTAAATACCAGATTTTGATGTTTTTCATGGGCTGGCAGAGGACTTTTCAGAGAGCAATCTAGGCTACTTTTTATACGAAAATATATAGAGATCTTGCGTAAAAGTCTAGGTACCACTACATTTTTTTTTCAATTTTTGCTCTCACGTATTTTAAAAAGCGATCTCTGCTGGACAACATTATGGAATGAAAATTCAAAATATTAAAACTCAAATAATAATCCATATTCATATTAATATAGCGAATGGGAATGTATGTGTCTATCTATTTTTACATATATCTTCACGGGCTCAACATCAAAATAAATTTTTTAAATTTTGCACATTAGTACATACAACAAAGCTGTGTGTTTCGGCTAAAATAAATCTAAAACATTCATTAAATCCGAATACACCTCCGCATTCAATATTGCTGCCCCTGTATTCCTACAATCTGACGGTGAGTGACAATCATGTTGTCACTTTTAGGTTAACAAAAATTATATAAGTGAAAAAAGAGAAATGATTTTCACTCATTAGCTACTGACAGTTTTTACTTATGTAATACGGGGGCAGAGTAATGTGTAAATGTGTGCCGATCCAAGATGTGGCCTCGCATTCGATCCGAAGCCTGTCAAATCTGTCGATAAAGGCTACCGCAGAGTTTTTATTTAGTGAGACTCCGGTACGCCTTGCAAGCAGCCCCTGTGGTGCGGTATTCCTATGTAAGAAATTCTCTGTGACAAAAAGGTCTCGCATTCGAAATTGAAGGTTTGATCCCAACCAGAGCGCATTCTTTATTATTTCCATGGCTCTTCGCGTTACGGAAGGCACGTAACACGGTGGGTGCTGGGTGGTGACTTAAGGACACTGATCGCAGCAAAGATTGTGGGGGCTTACGGAGGTGACGTCAGACTGCAGTTGGTCATCTGAACACGCCTCAATGCTGCATCCACTACACCATTGATACCCAAAGTGGTTAATATCGACTCCCAGGGGTTGACGATGACCTGCAAGGTCTCCACGCCAACTGTCAAAAACAAATTTACAAAAAAAATATATTAACTACGCTTTGGGGGTCTACCCAAAAGTGAAAAACATTATAAGTGGTCTACAAGACAAAAAAGTTTGAGGACCTCTGCACTACATTAATAGCAGACTCTGTTTTGGGACAGGAAGGTACGGTGAAGAAGCCTTAGTAGTACGATAAGTTCTTAAGTCTCTTTATTGCACACCGATATATAATAAAATACTTAACTTGAATTAAATTAGCAAATGTGCATGGAAAATAATTGCCAATACTTCGATTAATCACCTAAATATATACTTTTAATTAAATCATCATCATCCCCAGTTAATATTTGTCCCCCCCCCCCCCCCACCGGGGAAAGGGCCTCCCCTCATGGCGACGGAGTTTAGGCCGTAATCTATCACGCTGGCTCTGTGCGGGTTGGTAGACTTCACACACCAGTGCTGGCATGCAAGTTTCCTCACGAAGTTTTCCTTCTCCGTTAAGTACATTGATATCTACAATGTACACCGTACATGAATTAGAAATCAATTAACGGCACGGGACCGGGATCGAACCTACGATCTAGCAATCCGTGTCTGGCACCGCTAGACCACCAATGTACTTATTTTTTAATACTTTTATAAAAAAACATGTTGGTTTTTTTCCATATAAAACAGCAATTTCATAGGTAAGGATAGGGGAGCGCACATTTTGTAAGGGTTCCGTAGTCAAACTACAGTGTGGGTATTTTTATTTATCAGTCCTTCATATTTTCCTATAATAGTTTCTTCTAGGATTATTATAGAAAGCAGTACGGTTATAGGGTGGTTTCCGATGACCGGCAGGCTTCATCCCCGTAGTCTCGAGTGTTAAAATAGGTGCGTTTGCATGCGTATGTGCACCGCATCGCTCGTACAATCGGATGGCGGCCTGTAAGTACAGCCCGCGTGGAGTTCATGTTGAAATTGTCGAGTCCCCTTCCGCGAACGCTCACAGAGTGACAAGCATTCGTGGCGTCTACTGGTGTGCCGTTATCTGTTATTACCGAGAACTATTAGTAAACAAAACGTATAACATATTGGATTGAAAAATATTACAATTGTTTAATCCTAAACAAAAAAAGATTGAAAAAACTGTAAATATTTTACTAAAAATAATAATTTATTATCTGTGAAAAAAGGTGTTGCAGTAATTTTAAACTATTATTTATAAAGGAATGGTGAGTTTTATATTTATTTTTGTAATTGTTTCATTAATATCCGTTTTATAATTTCGTATGAACTAGTTTATTATTTTTTACTTTCTTTTTAAATTATTTCACCGTAAAATTAAAATCTATAAAAGATATTTAAAAAAAAGTTGATCAGAAATTTGAAATTAACGTACTTAAGAGACTGTTTGTTATTTGGAAGACAATCAGAGAGGCTTATGTTCAGAATGGCTCAAAGGGCTAAAAAGAACTATTATTTGTGTAAACATATATATAGAACTGTTATTTGTGTAAACCTATATTGTTATGATATATCATACAATAGTATTCCCCTGCTAGAATTCCATGGATAATAAGTCCGCCTCTACCCATTGTGTTTGAATTTGAAGCTTTATCGAAATAAATGTACATTGTACGACCTGTCTTCGTCTGGGATGCTCAGTTTGTCAACTACCCGCGACCCGTTCAAAGTACCTACGTGAATTATCGATATCATCACAATAATTAATATTGTTGTTTATATTTATTAATATACATTTGTATATATTTAGATATGTATTAGTATTTTATATGTTTATCTTTATTATATTTTCGTTTACTCCAGATTAAGTCAGGATTATGGTCAGGGTACTTAGTCTTTTAGCCTGTCCGTATACGGATAAGCGACCCCAGCCTCCCGAGCTACTACTGTCTCTTCTTACTCCTTCCGTCATAGTAGTATACTATATCCTACAGTCCTTTCCCCAAATTCCATATTCCTTGCTCAAGACACCTTTCCTACCTCATCCTCTTTTCGTGGGAGCGCAATGAGCATTTTTAATCATTTTTGAACCTTATAAAAAGGCGACGTCGTGGTTCGCCACCCGACACGTCTCATTTCACGCGGGGGCGAAATGTGGGCCATGGATAACCAGTTTGCTGATAGTAGCAAGTGGAAATATATTATCTCTGCCTACCCCAATTCTTCGGTAGTATAGTGGTTAGAATCCTCACCGGTCACGCGAGAGACCGGGCTATGGCTATACTTGAGCGCCTCCAAAATTTTTGCATTAGGTTTATATTTGGTTTGCGCAAATATGACCACGTTTCTGATTTTCGCTCTAAGCTCAAGTGGTTACCCATTCGTTTTCGCCGGAAAGCTCATATACTTTCTCTTTTGTATAA
>WUAW01037672.1:0-15284 GCA_017165845.1 Thaumetopoea pityocampa | reverse complement strand
CAATTTAACATTGAATATTACGAAATTAGGGGGGTGGTCTATACTTTTGTCGCGGAGTGTATGTATAATTTTCATGGTGCTCGGTAGAACGAGAAATCCAATCGCAGCAGCGCCATCTACCGGTGAGTTAAAATGAAATGATGTGCCGCGACGGCACACAGGGAGCAGCTCGAATTCGTGGATTAGACGAGAGCGATATATTACTATTTGAGCGACCAACCCCTTAAGAAATGCAAGCTGCTCACAAACAATCCAGATGAAGCAACTCGTAACGGTAGCCGAGGTTGATCGTCACAGTCCTGGTTTTTCGTGTATCCGGCACAGGATTACATGGTAACGCTTGAGATCATTCTTGAGGTGTGTTGTGGGTTTTCCTTTTTTACCCGACTGCCCCAGAAGGAGGGTTATGTTTTTCGAGTGTACGTATGTATATTTCTTTACCATACTCTGTGGCCTAAACAGCTTTATGTATTTTAGTCTGAGAGGTGTCGTTAGATTCGTCTTAACTGTGAGAGTGACACTGGGTGTATCAAAATTATAAAAGCGTTTATATTTTTCACGCAGTCGGGTATTTTCTTGACATTTAATTAATTTAAGAATTTTATAATAGAAAAATAGATTATTGTTTCGGGATTTCTCATATAGCGGAAACTCGAGATTCACGCAGGCCGCAGCCGCGGGCAAAAGCTAGTTGTAATATATAACAACATTTAAACAGTACTACTCCAAACTTGTTCCGTTCGCGCTCTACCAATAGTACTGATATTTAGAAAGTTAATCTGAGTTTTCGTGGAAATCTAAGTGATGTCATCACCTCAAGCTTTAGTATATTTAAAATTATAAGAAAAAAATATATAAATTATATGATGTATAAATATGGTATTATTTACATTATCGTCATCATCATATCAGCCCACAAACGTCTACTGCTGGGCATAGGCCTGCTCTAATGATCGCCACATTGAACGGCTATGAGCCGCCTGCATCCACCGATTGCCCGCGACTTTCACCAGGTCATAGGTCCACCGTGTCGGTTGTCTACCCGCATTACGCTTTTCGGTTCGGGGTCACCACTCCAGCACTTTAAGACCCCAACGTCCATCGGTTCTGCGAGCTATGTGCTCCGCCCACTGCCACTTCAGTTTTGCAACCTTTGAGCTACGTCGGCGACTCTAGTTCTCCTACGGATATTCTCATAACGAATCCTGTCTCGCAGGGAAACTCCGAGTCTAGCTCTCTCCATTGCTTGCTGCGTGATCTTAAGCTTTCTTATGAGGCCCATATTGAATGGCCATGTTTCAGATCCATAGGTCATCACTGGCAATGCGCACTGATTGAATACCTTAGTCTTAAGGCATTGCGGTATTTTTGGCGAGAAAATGTCACGTAGTTTCCCGAACGCTGCCCAGCCGAGTTGAATTCGGCAACTGACCTCTTTCTCGAAGTTGGATTTACCTAGCTGGACGACGTCTCCCAGGTGTACATAGTCCAACACAACTTCGAGAATAGAGCCCTCCAGGATTATTGGGTGGAGCGGAACAAGAGCATAACCATAACTTTGTTCTTACCCATATTCATATTTAAGCCTACCTGTTGAGAAGCTCTATTGAAGTCTTGGAGCATTATACTCAAGTCTGTAAGCGATTTTGCCATGAGTACAATATCATCGGCAAATCGAAGATGAGTGATGGTATCATTTTATATATCATTAATCAGAATTACCACGTTGCCTAGGCAAAGATTCTCGCAGGCTTATTATTGTTATATTTTCAAAAAATATTTATAAACAAACTACTCGGATCGCTTAATTAAGGGCTTCTGAAACCAAATCCGTCGATGTTTGTTTGTTTGTTTGACCTTCACGCAGTAACCAATAGATTTTGATCAAACTGTCTTTGTTTTTCAAATTGTCATTGTTTTTGTTTATCTTAAAGGTACTATTTCGACTTAAATACTATGGCATATTTCGTCAAAATCGGTCCAGTAGAATTGAAGATACAGCTTGATCCCTGTTTTAATAGTCGCCGCTTAGGTATGAGAGGTCAAGTAAAAACGGTTAATGTTTTTTATATAAATCTATGATTGTGTTGCCCATGTTGCGGAAAACCGACATTTACGCGGGCGGAGCCGCGGGCAAAAGCTAATTTTATATAAGTTTACAATTGTTTCGGGATTTCGCATGTAGCGGAAACCGACATTCACGCGGGTGGAACCGCTGGTAAAAGCTAGTCATTGATATAAATATAATATACGTATAGGGTCGGACGACTACGCGAGTGACCCGGTGGTCAGGCGCACGGCTCCGGCAGGACGCGGGCAGGGTTCAACGGGTGCGACACCACCTAACCGCTCCACTGTGCCCGCGACACAACAGTGTGCGCCAAGCATTTTCTGCATGACAAAAAGGTCACCTACAATGTTATGACGCTGAATGTATCGAATGCACTATGTATTCAAAACAATGTATAATGTTGACAATACAATGGTATTATTAATATTATTACAGTACAAAACATTCGCATTATTTCACAATTCGCGTGTCCGAAACTGATGTTGATACTGAAACTAATATTCAATAGAAGCATAAAATTGACAGAACGAAATATTTGCATACACTTATGTATATCTATAATACATATCGCTCATCCAATAGAGCAATGACGTAATTACATTTTTGCAATTTATCAGAAGAAGCGTTTCATTTTAAAATTGGATTATACCCATTTTGTTAATCATATTAATTATCATGATTTTTCATAATTCATAGATTATTAATAATTTGAGCATTCTCGAAAAACATCCATATTAAACAACAAATCGTCCAAATTAAACACAAAATAAAATTTTAACTTTTTTGCAATTACGTCATTGTTCTATTGGATGAGCGATATTATAAAATTGTAAAACGTCATTGTCTGAATATTAAAGATATTTCCAAAAATCTAAGTCACTTCGACTAACTAAAGGGCTTCTGAAATCGAAACCATCTTTTGTTTTCTTCGTATCTGTTTGTTTGTTTGTTCGAGCTACACACAAAAACTATTGATACGATTTTGACGATACAGCATTCTTAAAAATACTATTTTCAACTTCAAGCAAATACAGGCTGATCTTCATTTCAGTAGCCGCCATTATGGTACGAGAGCTCAAGTGAAATTGGTACTTGGACTTTTTATAAATCTATAATTATTTCGAGATTTTCCAATATTTTTGCGATTTTTCTTAATAGAAATTTCCTAATTAAATCGTTGAGTCCGAAACTATTATATGTTGACTAGTCTTCATGTATACAATCAGCGGCACGTCTGCTAGTGGCAGTGTAATTACTGAACAACTTGTCCAATTAATGTTATATCTATTCACACAATACATTTGCTTTGTCGAGATGGTTCATGTTTGCGTTAAGATTCGATAGGTGGTGTTGCCGTAGGGATATTTCTATACAAAGTGCACGCGTGTGGAGCCGCAGGACAAAATATTATTTTACACATTAGTGTAATCTAAATAGTTCAGGGAGTACTTAGTCTTTTAGCTTGTAATAGTAGACTTAAGTATACAGGTAAGCGACCCCGGTCCCCTGAGCTGCTGTTTTCTCTTCCCACTCCTCCCGAGATAGTAGTATCCTATAGTCCTTTTCCCAAATTCCATATTCTCTGCTCGATACATTATTCCTATCTCTTTCTTTTTATTCCTTTTCATTAGAACGCAATGAGGAACTTTAAGATTTTTGAATGTTACTAAAATAGTTGTATCGTGGTTCGAGTGCGACACGTCTCGTTTCCCTTGGCGATGAGAAGTGCGCTACGTTAAACGATCACTGTAAGATGCGCTTTGCTACATTAAACGATCGTAGCAAGTGGAAAGAAGTGATTTTTGCCTAGCTCGATTCTTCGGTATTATAGTGGTCAGTAACCCCGCCTGTCACGCAAAAGACTGGGGTTCGCTTCCCCGCCGGATAGCCAGGGAAAGTGCGTAATTGTATATATCGCTCATCCAATAGAACAATGACATAATTACATTTTTGCAATTTATCAGAAGAAGCGTTTCAGTTTAAAATTGGATTATACCCATTTTGTAAATCATATCAATTATCATGATTTTTAATAATTTATTTATTATAGATTATTATTAATAATTTGAGCATTCTCGAAAATAATCCATATTAAACAACAAATCATCCAAATTATACACAAAATAAAATTTTAACTTTTTTCCAATTACGTCATTATTCTATTGGTGAGCGATATGTATTAGTGTAATGTGACCGGCTAGTGTCGCGCACTCTATCGATGTTTGTGCTATTCATTTCGTGAGGCACTCGATTATAGATTTATCGGTGACCACTTTACTCAAACAACGTAAGAATTTATCCTTAGTTATACATTGCACTACAAGGTTCTTCGGGAGACCATTCGCTAATGCAACTAGGCGGATTCCTACGCGGCTGCACGGAGCAAGGCTATCTACCCCAGTCGACTAACGACTGTTGCACCTGCGCATTTGTGCCAATATTTGAGTTCCATGACCATAGTAAAACTATATATGAACTAGCTCTTACCCGCTGCTTTGCTTGTGTTGATGTCGCGTAGATACATGTCAGAGACCGTTGAAAATTCAATTTTTTTCTGTCCCTCAATAACAGTTTTTAGGGGTAAATCGTACCCTATGTCCTTTTATGTACCCCCGACAATATGTGTACAAAATTTCATGATGGTCGGTTGAGTAGTTAAGGGGTAAAAGCGTAACAAACAAACAAAGAAACCCACATTCGCATTTATAATATTAGTTAGGATTATATTTTACTATGTAACTATATTATTTATTACTAGCTTTGCCTGCGGCTCTGCCCACGTGAATGTCGGTTTTCTGCTACACAGGAAATACCGAAACAATCATAGATTTATATAGAAAGCAAGTAACCACTTTTACTTGAGTTCTCGTACTTTAACAGCGGCTACTAAAACAGGGATCAAGCTGTATCTTTAATTCCTCTGAACTGATTTTGATGAAACACGCCGCAGTATTTAAATCGTAATAGTATATTTAAGACTGTAATAGTTTTACTAAAATATACCCCCTGGTTTTTGCATGAAGCCCGAATAAACAACCAAACATCGACTGATTCAGTTACGTACGTACCTTAACAGCGGCTACTAAAACAAAGATTAAGCTGTATCTTCAATTCTACTGGACCGATTTTGATGAAACATACCGCAGTATTTATGTTAGAATAGTACCTTTAAGAATGTAATTGTTTAACCAAAATCTACCTGCTGGTTTTTGTGTGAATCTCGAACAAACAAACAAAAAAAAACCGACGGATTTGGTTTCAGAAGCCCTTAATTAGTCAACCTGAGTAGATTGTTTTTAGATATATAAGATTATTGAAAAATTGACATTTAACAATTTTATAATAGTACTAGCTTTAGCTCGCGGCTCCGCCCGTGTTAATATCGGTTTTCCGCTACATAGGAAATCCCGACACAATCATAGATTTATATAAAAAAACCTTTAACCACTTTTACTTGACCTCTCGTATCTTAATGACGGCTACTAAAACAGGGATTAAGCTGTATCTTCAATTCTGCTGGACCGATTTTGATGAAACATGCTACAGTATTTAAGTCGGAATAGTACCTTTAAGACTGTAGCGGTTTAATCAAACTCTACTCGCTGGTTTTTGCGTGAAGCCTGAACAAACAAACATCGACGGATTCGGTTTCAGAAGCCCTTAATTAGTCGATCTGAGTAGTTTGTTTTTAAATATATTTGATTTATGAAAATTTGACATTTAAGAATTTTACAATAGTATAGATAGAATAGATAGATAAACGTTATTGTCCGTACACGAAGGATATTTAAAAAATTCTAAATCAGATCGATTAATTAAGGGCTTCCGAAACCGATTATATCTATTGTTTTTTGTGTGTCTGTTTGTTTATTTGTACGAGCAAGTACTATCCCAACTTAAACACTGCAACATATTTAATTAAAATTGATCAAGTAAAACCGGAGATACAGCCTGATCGCCGTGTTAATAGGCGCCATTGTGACACAAGAGCTCATCTAAAAATAGTTCTTGAACATTTTTCATCATCATCATCATTTCAGCTCGTAGCTGTCCACTGCTGAACATAGGCCTCTCCAATCGGATTCCAGCGCGACCGGTCCATAGCCACCTGCATCCAACGAGACCCAGCGATCCTCACCAAGTCGTCGGTCCAACTCGTAGGTGGCCGTCCCACACTGCGCTTCCTTGAACTTTTTTGTAAATATATAATTATCTCGCGATTTTATACTTGTGCGAAAACTTACAAAGTTTTCGGCGAAGCCGCGGCCGTTTTGTGTTTAACTTTTATTATATTAGTCTATATTGTATCTTGTAGTACATTGATGGTGTAGTGATTTTAGACACGACTTACGATCGAAGGGTCGTGGGTCCGATCCCGGTCCCGTACCACTGAGTTATTATTTGTAATTCATGTACGGTCTACATTATACACACCAATGTACTTAACGGAGAAGGAAAACTTCGTGAGGAAACCTGCATACTCATATGGGTGTGTGAAGTCTACCAACCCGCACTAGGCCAGCGCGGTAGACTACGGCCGAATCCCCCGCCTGATCAGGGGAGGTCCATGCCCCTGTAGTGGGGACGATATGGACTGGGGATGATAATGCTGATGTAGGGGGGTAATCTTCATAACTAATGATCCAGCTCTAAAATTTTTTTCACTGATATAAAGCCATATCGTTTCAGAGTACTATAGGCAATAAATTATATTTATATCATGTATATTAGCCGAGCTATCATAATATTTGTCTAGCAAGTCGAAAATCAATACGATTAAAAAAAATATAGTGCAAGTCGGGGAGGGTTTTCGAGTAGATAGATAGAAGAGTGATCGAGTAGAGTCCACGCGAGCGGAGCTGCGGGCAACAGCTAGTGTATTATTTTTTTTTTTTTAAGACAACTCCCGCATTAGGATTAATTCCTGTGTCGCGGGGACTTTACAAACATTCAAATAACGGGAACACAGAACACCCAGACTCAGAACAACAATTTGTGGTTCACACAAGATTGTTGTTCCGTGTGCGGATCGAACCCACAACACTCGACAGCGCAGTGGACACTTAAACCACTCCGCCATCCGTACAGTCAGTTATATAAGTTTTAGGTCAGGGGTCGCCAAATGGCGGACCGCCGGACCATTTTGTGCGGACCGCGAGAACACAGCAACTTGCACTACAGAGTACGACGTCTGTACTCAGTACCTATGTACTGAGCACAGCTAATGCGGGGGATACATTTTTATTAAACTATTTTAATAAAAATGTATCCCCCGTATTAGCTGTGTTGACGTCAACTCGCAAACGGCCGGGCGAAGTTACGAGCTAACAAGCGAGAAAGAGTTCGCGGTTTGCGAAAGCGTTGACCGTCGTCGATTTGAACATTTGTTTAATAAATATTTTTTTTTTCTATAAAATGTTGTGCGGACCGCGATGGTCATTTCATTTCTTAAAACGGACCCCGAGCGAAACTAATCGGTGACCCTTGTTTTAGGTGATACTCCTCCCTCTTTTTGCATACTCCTTTAATTTACATCAGATACTTCCCTTATGTAATGTCAGCACCATCTAAAAGCCAACTTGTAGAAAATAAATAAAAAAACTAAATAAATCTATACTGTTATAAAATTTTTAAAATTATAAATTTTGTAAATTAAATATATTAAAAAAAAACAACTAATTAAGGGTCTCTGAAACCAAATCCGTCGATGTTTATTTTTCATTGGTTAATTTGTTTGTTCTAGCTTCACGCAAAAACCAGCGAGTAGATTTTGGTCAAATTATTACAGTTTTAAAGATACTATTCCGGCCTAAATACTGCAGTGTTTTATCAAAATTGGTCTAGTAAAATTGAAGATACATCTTGATCCCTCTTTTAGTGGCCGCTATTAAGGTACGAGAGCTCAAGAAAAAGTGGTCTTTGGCTTTTTACATAAAATTCTTACGAAATTTCCCATCTAGCGAAAAACCGACATTTACGCGCGCAGAGTCACGGGCAAAAGCTAGTAAAAAAACTACAGGACATATAATATTACTGCACAGTGAGACAGTAATATGTTATGATCACCCTAGCATTAACTCAAATCAGTCAGGGTCTACTGTTATTATGTCGAATGATCTGTCATGTCGTTCAAATGACCGGACGCGTCATCCCTAAATCACTGCTTTAATCAGGATTATTCGGATACCAGTGGACAGTCACAATTTTGTTAACTGATTAGTACAATGGCATGCGTGGATGCTGTGAGAACCGGCTAAGGGATGTACCAGAACAATGAGCAGCAGTTATCCTGTTATTCAATTAAAATCTACCGCAATCTCCAAGAGATTATGGCAAATCCCACCTTTTCAAGGTGGAAGCCCGTGTCCATTGATGGATTTCAACGGTTTGATGATGAAGATGATGATGATATATTTCAGCTATTCATCACCTAAAACACCGTGGCCTATAATATAACCCTGTATCAAGCGGAAGCATTGTCACCATTATATTTATTATATCTACTCACTAATATTATATTTAAGTTGGGCTCTTTCACCACAAAATCTAGTAAAATCTCAAGTTAAACGTTAACTATTATTAGACTAACACACAACTCGAAACACCGGCAGCCCGTTAATGACTGACAACGAGTTATGTGCATGAACCTTTCAATTATAGAATCAAGTGAACAGGTGTATTAAATACCTGTTCAGTTAATTCTATAATTGAAAGGTTTCAAGGCGCGAACAGAAAAACTATTAACAATTATTGACTTAATAAAACCAAGATACTCATTATTGAGACATCCTTGTACTGAAAAAAAATTTAATGAAAGTAATGAGTTTTTTTTACAATTAAACACAAATAAGGCAACACAATCAATTTTATAGTAGTCCAACTTACCTAAAATTAAGTGCCCCGTTTCTGTGACCGTTTCGCCATACCAAATATATTAATAATATTAATAATACCAAAAATATTAATTTATATGAGTAAGCCACAATCATGTTGAGATTTGTAACAACATACATTATGTATTTCAATTTGAATGAGTTATATTAGTTACAAGATATCATCTAAGTATTTATAGTTAGAACTCTTGTACTAACAAGATATTTTATTTATGTTGATCCATTCACATAACTATCATGTTTGTTCCAGTTTCTTTGTGATAAAAATAGCACCTGTTTATTTAGTATAAAATTTCACGAAATAAACACGACAGGAATTACCTTACTTTCTGATAATATGTAAATTATCTACGGTACTTATTTCATCATCATCATTTTATCAGCTCACTGACGTCCACTGATGTACATAAGCCTCCTCTAATGATCGCCACACCGAGCGACTATGAGCCGCCTGCATCCACCGATTCCGCGCTTTTAATCAGTCATCGTTCATCGGTCCACCCAGATTAGGATCTACTGACAGGGTTTTTTGGTTCGGGGTCACCACTCCAGCACTTAGCAACCCCTACTTCCGCCTCGTCCCTGTGCCCCGCTCACTGCTTACTTCATCATCCCCAGTCCATATCGTGCCTACTACAGGGGCACGGCCATCCCCTGATCGGGAGGGGGATTACGCCATAGTCTACCCCGCTGGTCTAGTGTAGACTTCACACACCCATGCGGCCACGCAAGTTTTGTCACGAAGTTTTTCTTCTCCATTGAGTACATACATCGGTGTCTACAATGTACATCGTACATGAATTAGAAATAACTCAGTGGTAAGAGACCTTTCGATCGTAAGTCGTGTCTATAACCACTACACCGCCAATATCCTTATCAACATATAAATGACTAGCTTTTGCCCGCGGCCCCGCCCGCGTGCATGACGGTTTTCCGCTACATGGGAAATCCCGACTCAATCATAGATTTGTATAAAAAGAACCACGTTTACGTGACCTCTTGTACCTTAACGATGGCTACTAAAACAGGGATCAAGCTGTATCTTCAATTGTACTGGACCGATTTTAATAAAATATGCCGCAGTATTTAAGTCGGAATAGTACCTTGAAGACTGTAATAGGTTAAGCAAAATTTATCCGGTGGTTTTTACGTGAAACTCGAATAAAAAAACAGCGACGGATTTAGTTTCAGAAGCCCTTAATTAATCGATCTGAGTAACCTGTTTGTAAATCTTTGATTTTTGAAAATATAACATTTAACAATTTTATAATAGTATAAGAGATATTTTTCGTAGACATGTTTCATCATCCCGAGTCCGTATTAGTCTCCACTACAGCGGCAAGGAAATCCCCTGATCAGGCGAGCGTGATTAGGCGGCACACCACGCTGAACTAGCGCGGGTTGGTAAAGTACACACACGCATGCAGGTACGCATGTATTTTCACGAAGTTTTCCTTCTTCGTTAAACACATGTTTGTATTATTAGATACACCACTGATACCCAAAGTGTATGTACATCGACCGCCAGCCGTCTTAGCAGGTAAAATTTGATGTACCTATTTATTTAATGTTTATAAAAAGGAGTTAATAATAAATCATATAAATACGAGTAATAATGTATATAATTTACTAACTCCTGTTCGCGGATTCACGTGTGTGAAAAGTTAAAATATTATGATCCCGCGGAAATCTATTACTGGGATAAAAATTATCATAAGTCCAATCCAAGACACGGTCAATCTGTGTGCCAAGTTTCATCTAAACGAGTTCAATCACGCGTAAATATGCCTGATTGGGTAACAGAGCCTGCCGGGTGTATCTAACTGTATATAGATTAGGTTACTATACTCATTAACTAGTTTAAATGATCTTAGAACCGGAGAATTTGCTCCGAAAATTGTTTCACGGAGGGGAGGGATAAAAGGAGTTACATTATTGCGAGGATACACTCGAGGAACACGCGTGTCAAGTATTTTTAATAGTTGAGTATATTTTACCCAACCACGCCAGAAGGAGCGCTATCCTTATCTGTACCTTATAGTGTACTCGTATGTACTCGTACGTATGTACTCGTATGTATGTATGTTTCTTTAGCACGCTCAAACGGCTTGATGAATTTAAGCCTGAGAGGTGTCGTTAGAATCGTCTTACCTGTGAGACTGACACTGGGTGTATCTAAATTATGAAAAATTAACATTTTTCACGCAGTCGCGTTTTTTTTATATAATTACTAGTTTTAAGAGTTATTTTAAATACAATTACACTGCAGGTATGCTGCAGTGTAAATGCAGGATCTTCTCTTAGAAAATCTTGTAGATTTCCTGAAAATATTTTTCCGTCTCGATAGTTAATTGATAGTTAATTATCTTGATAGTTAATTTATCATTAACTAGCTTTTGCCCGAGGCTCCGCCCGCGTGAATGTTGATTTTCCGCTACATGAGAAATCCCGAAATAATCATAAGTAGATTAAAAGCCTTAGGACCACTGGAACTGTCGTACCTTAACGGCGGCTACTGAAACAGAGATCAAGCTGTATCTCCAATTCTACAGGATCAATTTCAAAGAAATATGCCGAAGTACTTAATTCGGAATAGTACCTGTAACAGTTTAAATGATCTACCCACTGGTTTCTGCGTAAAGCTCGAACAAACAAACAAACATCGATGATTTGGTTTCAGAAGCTCTTAATTAGTCGATCTGAATAATTCTTTTTAAATATTTTTGATTTACAAAATTTGACATTTAACAATTTTATCATTGTATAAATATTATAAATAAACACACGATTTTCAAAGATAAGATAATCTACAGTTATGCCACTAGACCATCACTGCTTACATACATACAAATAGAAAATGCTTACATACAACAAAACTACTGCACGTATATAGAATTTTTTGTCATACATACCCCATCATCTAATTGTATTTTCATCTTGTCACCAATCAACCAGTTTTAATAAAATAATTTTTATCATATAAACTACACACAAATAAAATTTATTTCGGTCCGTCAATCACCAAAGTTTTATTAAATAAAAATTAAACAGTTAAATTTTAAAACGTCACTGTGAGTGGGTTCTAGTGCAACTGTTTCGGCGAGAACTTTACTAGCTGCCGCTTCCCCGTATTGCGCTACGCTCGAATTTAATCTGCCTGAGACGGGGCAAGAAAATAATGAATAACCATTCTAGTTGACTCAAGGTCATTGGGTTGGAATCCTTGAAATTACTTCTAGAATTACGATTTATAAATCGATTACACTGGATTGTGACCAATGATCTAACAGCGCTACAATTTTGCTATCTATGTATCTTCGTCGAAATCAATCAAGAGTTGCTTAATTAATACATTTTTTCATGAATTAAAAACCAATTGGTATCAGGTATACTTAATTTGCAAATCTAATTACGTGTTGAAGAGGGGTTTAAACGAGTTTATATCATGTTATTTCCAGTGTTATTTTCTATAAAATTCTATACAAATAAATAACATTGAGGTGTCTGTCTGTAATTTCTAAATAAAGAATTTTATTTCTTTTTAGAAAAAACAATATATATAATACATATATTTAATACATGTACCACTAACACAGGTTGTGTTTCTTTTTTATGTTCTCAGATATTTCTTTTCAGAAATAAAGCTCATGATAATTTGCGCATTATCAAAACACAAACGTGCATTTTAATACATTTACTGCCTGTCACTCGGATCCAAGTGGGGTGATGCCATTGCAAAAGTACCGCCCACTCGTATCCGAACGATTAAATATAACAAAAAAAAAAAATTGGTTCCTGAGATTTTATATTACTGAAATAAATTTATAATACATTATAAATGGTCTAATTTCATTACAAGAGTATTATATGCTTTTTGAATTATGTAAAAATCATTTTTAGTTTGGTTTTTATGGGCCTTTTGTAAATTCGTCAAATACGTCCGGTTATATTCCTAGGTGCCTGTGCGAATAAAAAGAAATATATGCCTGAAAAGAGATCTTTTTTGCCCGACAGTGAATATGTTAAAACGTTGTCTTGTTTGTCAATATGTTTATCCGAACTAGCCAATCCGAAACGCATAAACAATTCTTGACAAGATTTTTTCTCGATTTATCCATTCTCAAATATGTTTGTTTTGTCCTAAATAAATTGACAGTTTATTTTTCAATTACTTAGAACAACATATCTATTACACAAATTGTTTAGTCGAATACAAATTTAAAAAGTTATTACATAACAGTGTAGTCAGCTACGTTATGCACAGATTGACTTTTCAAAAAAAAACTACAGAAATTAGGGGTAAAATTTAAATTAGAACTACCTAAATGTGATACCTAAATGTGATGTTTATTTATTTAATTATTTTTTGACGAAAGCTAAAAAAAAACTTTAAAAAAATCTCTGGAGAACATTGAGCCAAAAGGGCACAAAAATTGGTGTCCAATTGGTATCCGCTTAAAAAAACCAGCGCTAGAAGCTCATTCCACAAGATGGTGGTGCGTGGAAAGAATTTGTGCGAGAAACGCACATTGGTAGATCGCCAACTACGAGTATTCATGTGATGACAGTGAAATATTAAATTTTGGCGAGATGTGCGGTGATGAAATTCAGCGGCTGGAATTAGCCGAAACAATTCCTCGGAACACTCCCCATGACAGATACGATAGAAGATAGAGTGAGATGCTGTCTCTCCGCAGGGCCAGCGGATCTAGCTGA
Source organism: Thaumetopoea pityocampa (assembly GCA_017165845.1). Taxonomy (NCBI): domain Eukaryota; kingdom Metazoa; phylum Arthropoda; class Insecta; order Lepidoptera; family Notodontidae; genus Thaumetopoea; species Thaumetopoea pityocampa. The sequence continues at coordinate 1,604 of WUAW01037672.1, read as the reverse complement.
TTGGAGATCGTTTGGTCGTCGACGATTCAAGCTGCTCTTTGCTGAATACGATCAAAATGTCGAAGCTGGTATTGGGCAGCTCCAGGCCGAAGATGAGAACAGTATTTCATATGAGGCTAGACTTGCGCCTTGTAAAGTAGAAGGAGATGGGCTGATTTAAACTACCTTCTCGATCTTCCGAACACACCAAACTTTTCAGAGGCCAACTTGGCCTTTCCAACCAGGTGGTCGCGGAATTCCAAGGATCCCGATGCTTGAATAGACATCGAGAGGAGTGTCTTTGAAACGGGGCGATACGACAAAGGGAATGAGTATTGTGTCTAATTATTTAAAACAGTTGGCTGTGTGGCGCCGGCATAACAATAGCGTCACTTTGTTTCTTCTCGTGGTTACTGTGAGAACCAAGGGATGTATTTCCAAGAGCTGATGATGGTCAAATTAATTTAGCAAAGTAATACTTTTTTTGGTGCTATCAATATGATTTTTTTTCATACATTTTACAACCAATATACCTGAATTTAAAAAAGGTGACAACCCTAGCCTCGCAGCTCTATTGCGACGTTCAAAACATAAACTAATGCTTAGTTTGACGATTTGACGCTTCCTACGTCACAATTCATTAAAATGAAGATAATAATCAACTTACCTCAATCTTGTCTCCTTTAATGCAAGGGAAATGGTTTGCTCAAAATATTATATACTCCAACATACGTAGTAAATCTCAAATAATTGTGCTAAGTGTATACATGTATATATATACCTAAATAATAATTATATGCACATCAGTTTGTTTGTTTGACATGGATAGACAGAAATTTAAAACTATTCGATAGTAAATATTAATTTTAATTAAAAATTGAGCATTGAGAGCTTAGTGCTCATTCACTCTCAAGTCTTAGATCTGGAGTTCGAATTCAAGGCATGCACGTATGAATTTTCCAAATCGTGTGCGTATTTATAATTAATTTTGTGGTGTTAAGGAAAAATGGTACGAGTCATCTATCAACAACTAGTGAGTGTGTAAGTTATGAGACTATATTCAATTTATTTTACCTTTTCAATTGATGAATAGCTCAATTGGTATTTAAGTGGAATAAAATAAACTTACAGTAACTCATCTTCTTTTACCGTAATACACATCAATATTTTAATTCCATATACGCAAAAAAAAAACATTTTTTTTAAGTTTGTCGACTTTTCCCCTTTTTCCTTGACACCACAGAATTATCACTTGCTTTGAAAGGTCATGAAACATCGTGATGATACCTGCATGCCTGAGAAATGTTTTTCTCAACAACGTGTGAAGTCTGTTAACTTGCGATAGGCCAGCGTGGTGGACTATAATTTATACCCTCCCATTCAGACAAATGAATGTAATCCATATAGTTATAGCCAAACCAGTTAAATTTTCAAACCGGTTTGTCTATAAGTACATAGGAACATAACCATTTCAGTTTGGTTCTTTCAAACCGGTATATTAAACGTTATTCTGCAAATGTATAATAGTACTCTTTAAAGTTAGCGTTCATAAACCGTTCATCATCATCATCATCATTTCAGCCCATAGCTGTCCACTGCTGAACATAGGCCTCTCCAATCGAATT
>WUAW01037670.1:0-15232 GCA_017165845.1 Thaumetopoea pityocampa | reverse complement strand
TATATATATATATATATATATATATATATATATATATATATATATTGGAGTGATAATAATCCGCACTTCCGGAGGAGACGGGGCAAGTTGCCATTTATTATTAAAGTGTAGAAATCAGACGACAAAAATGTCCGATAACACACTTTCCAAAAACTGAGAATTGTACTTATTGTCTACGTTTAAAGTACAAAAGCTACCATCTATTTACAAATATACATTATATACATAGTAGTAGCTGCCTTACAGTATTCTAGCGAAAATTTTACGCAGGTGTCTTTTGAATACCCGCCAGATAAGCATGAATTCACTTATATTATCGTGGAAACAATATGCTATCGTGTTGTAATTTCTGCGTAGCGCCATCTAGTAAGGGGTAGGAAAACTAATATTATTTTATGTTCGCGCCTTATTGTGTGTCTCAAAAGATTTTTAAGTTAATAACTGAATATAATTTTGTATTAAAATAATTTCCTATTTATTAATACGAAATTAATATTCATTTTTGCGTGTTATCTAACATTTTAATGAAATAAGCGCCACACCTCCCTTTGTAATCAAATGAATAGTTGTTTTGATAACGATAATTTGACATTCATAATGCAACTATGAATAACATAAACCTAATATGATAAATATTTAGTTATGATGAAATATATATTATAATTATGTTCGATAATATTTCAATTGTGTTTATGTCCCTTTTTTGTGTGATACGAATTACCACCAAGCTTATATTAACAAGTCCTTCCTGAGAGTTTATTACAAATGGTCTCACTCACAGGTTCGATGACTTTAGACTCTCAAACAAGCCGGTTTCCGAAAAGGCTTTGAACACACGCCATATTCACTCAAAACACCATATTACAGACTATAAAGACCGAGTATAAAGATACCATATTATAAAGACGGAGAAGTACGTATACATGTATTATAGATATGCATTTATTAATTATACATTTAGTATTCATCTGTATATGTATTAATATTTATTTAAGTTTATACACACCTCAAAACTGTCTAGGCATATTTTACACTTTTTGTTGTAACCCAAAAAGTAACTATCAATCTATTCAAAAAGTTTTTAATGTCAAATTGTTGCTGACACATTTGAATTCATTATCCCAAATTCAAATTAAAAAAAAAGTCAACGCGGGAATAATTTATTTAACTGAACCTCGTTCTAATTAATATTCTACGTTTTTACGTTTTTCGTTAATTAAAAAAAATGTTTCTTTTAAAAAATAGTTTTTTAAATTAATTCTTATTGATATCGTAATCGAGTCACCATCTCCCGGCAAGAGCGTTTTTTTACAATCTATGGCGAGAAAACAACTCAATTTTACGCCGTTGCAATTGGTTTCTTTGGGCCGTGGGAGGAACACAATTTAACAGTCAGCGATCAAACTCATGAAGTCGGCCTTCACTCCCACATCTCCGATTTATTCATTTTGAGCATGCAAAACCGTTGTCAAAGTGTGAATAACATCCAGGGTGCTTTTACAGATTATTAATTTTGATTAAATCATAATTTAAGTCTCCTACCTAAGTTTGTTTTTTTTTTATTTTGAGCACCGGTTCATAAAACAAAATTTTTGGCTAAAATGCATATTCTGTTATTTTTTACAAAAAAATAACAAGAATTAAAAAATACAGGTTATTTTAATACATATCCTGCTAGACTATAAAATAACGCGTATTTTGATATACAGGCGGCCCTCGACTTTCGCACATTCTACTTTCACACATTTCGCTACTATGCATGTTTCATCAAAATCGGTCCAGTAGAATTGAAGATACAGCTTGATCCCTGTTTTAGTAGTTGCTAAAAGTGGTTATATTGCTTTAGATATAAATCTATGATTATGTCGGGATATCCCATGTTGCGGAAAACCGACATTCACGCGGGCGGAGCCGCGGGCAAAAGCTAGTAGATTGTAAGATTATTTGTACACCTTATAAGTTTTTCGTTTATCTTTCTACAAATATAGTTTTTACTTTAATGCCTGCATTTTGTATCCAAAAAAGGACAGTAAATTTTCGATAAAAATTGGATTCAACTTCGAACCGTATTGAATATGGATAAAAAAAACATTAAACCTTAATGTGAACGCAAGTATAAATACTGAACTAATTGTAAGTTGGGAATCCTTGATTTTTTAGGATATATCTTTCGAATCAAATACTCCAGATATTATAATCTCTACTTCAAACGAACCGAATAGTGGTACATTTTTGTGTCGCAGTTGAGCATCGCACCAGTCATTCCAGTCGCGACCAGTTTTTGTAAGTGTATTGTGTGCAAATTTAACATGAGGGAACACACGCTTTCTACGACATTATTTTCACTAGGCTTGGCTAACGTGTCTCGAGACAAAGGACAGAAAATAAGATCTGATAAATCTAAATTGGCTATTTTATTTTTTCATAATAAGTAGTTGTATGTATTTAGTATGATTTTAACAGTTACTCTATACTTTTGTGTGTCACTGATACATACATACATCACGCCAATATCCCATAAGGGTAGGCAGAGACCACAGTATATACTACATACAGTCATGCCTCTTTCCCATTGGGGTAAGCAGAGACCACTTCCTTCCACCTGCTACGATCGTCCAATATAACAAAGTGGATATCCACAGCCCACAGTTCGCCCCCGTGGGCAATGAGACGTGTCGGGTGGCGAACTACGACACCGCCATTTTATATTTGTCACTGATATTTATAAGTAATAACGTTACTTTCATCTCCTTCAGGTCTCGCCGGTTCTAGTGGCTAGAAACCAGACAGGCGTGGCGACGTATACACCAGAATAATTAGCAGCAGCATTGTACTGCAATTCAGGGAACGTTTACTGCGATCTATGAGATGTATCGCTGTGTAGCGCGGCCGTAATAATTGCTTCAATCCGTCTTCTCCCATAGTTGCTGTGAGAACCAGCTAAAGGCGGACAGCAGTATTATCCTATTATTCGATCAAAATCTACTGCGATGTCCAAGACTCCTACCAAGTGTGCAGATTATAATAGCAAATCCTTCCTTTTTAACCAAGTGACCCATGTCCAGCAGTGTACTTCCACGGGCTGATGAACAAGATATTTGCCAATTGCGGTTATTATGGAAAACACCCTCAGTTTCTATAGCTAGGGAGTTCAACCGGCAAGCGGGTTGGATCTGATATCAGACAATGGATATCAGAATGAAATAACCGAGATAGGATTATATTGTCATGGCGCCTGAAATCCGGTCTGCTATGCTGGCCTCCAGTTTGTTTAATTTGTATTAAAAGCAATAATATATTTGTGCTAAAGGGAATAATAATTTATTGCGTACAACGTACGTTAAATTTAGTAACACTCTTAAAAAAGCGAATGGGAATTAATTATCGCTTTATAGGAGCTATCGACTCCAAAATTCATAACTTGATTTAGATCAAATTGGAAACCACATTTATTATAATGATTAAATAAGGTATGTGATATCGCTGGCAAACGGATAGTCCAATAAGATCAGCTGAAGTCGGCTTTCACGCAGTATCCAAGGAGGCGAGAAAACCGGTCTCACTGGCCTATATCGCACCTACATATACTCGTACCATTCTACTATTGTCTACACCAGTGCTGGAAAGTTATTAGGTTGATCAATAAGTTTCTGGAATCAGATAATTTACAATGTATTCTATTTTATTTGAATCTCAAATTTAGTAGTAAACAGTGCCAAATGAATTAAAAAAAAAGACTGTTGTCATATTTTTTTTTTGTCGTTCATGTTTGGCGGGACTTTCATAAATAGAGAAAATTAACAAAGGTATATTAGTAGTAATTTAAAAGCATATAAATGAAGACTCAGAAAATTTTCGATTAAATGTAACTGTGTGTTGAATGTAACGTGGATTTACCAACGAACTCTTGCGATCACTGAATGTAAACAATGTCAGTTGTACTAAGTGTGCACACTAGATGGCTCTTAAATAAATCATCATCTGTGTACTGTCTATGGCTGGTCAATTTATTATTGCTTTAACGCTATATCTTAACTAATATTACAAATAAAAATGTGAGTTTGTTTATTTATTTGTTATGTTTCTACTCATCCGACCAACATTAAATTTTGAACACACATTGGTAGGCGTACAGAAAAGGATTATAGGTATACCTCCATAGGGTACCTCTTATCCCGAAAAAAAAACTGTTTAACGATTGTATTTTCAACAGTCTCTGACATGTACCTAAGAACGCGAGCAAAGGCGCGGGTTAAAGTTATAATATATAAACTAATTCATATCGCGATTTAGTAACGGCATCTTTTGGTTGATCTTGAACACTGGGATTTTAATCCGTAGACAACGAATCAAACTAGGGTGTGAAAAAAAAATTACTTTCCGCCGGCCAAATGATTCAAGATATTTATGTCAGCCGACAAAATAATCTGTTTTCAGGGATGTAAAAAGTACCATTATTATCAATAACATTACAAAACCTATCAAAAAAAAGTGCGCGAAAATAAAAAATAACGCGGGAAATGGCATGCTGAAATATTTTTTATGACATTGCGCCTGCGCCTCGGCTTAATTTTGCAGACGCTGCCATTCGAACTGCTAGGTTAACCTCTGAACCTAGATTATGGACTTCTATTGATTTTCGCCTTATTTATATTTGTATCACTTTGAACTGGATTACATTAAAAAATATTTAAATACATGTTTCCTAAAGTTACATACAATTCTTTTTTTAAAATATATTGACGAAGCAATTATATTCACGTCATTTCACTAGTGGCCATCATTTATAAATATTAAGGTTATCCTTTATTGCATCAAATAAAGAATCATTGAAATTGATCGATGTACGTATATGCACAATCTTTTAACATAATTGGACGCAACTGATTGTATGAATATTTAAAAACATCCACATGAGATATTAATTGTTGTTAGTAAAAGATTCACGTTTCAAGGTTGTCGTAGTACAGTCGGCATGACTATGTTAAGCAACGTTTACCAAGGCCCGGTGTAAGATGATGATGGTTCTTATTAGAACTAATCTCCTCCGTTTTTTGAAAGGCACGTCAAACAGCGAGTCACGACTGATGCTTGACTTTTGTGCAAGAATCGTGGGGGCAATGAGGATGACGTTTCTCGGCAGTCGGTCACTTACCCAACTCAAAGCCACATTCCCTGCAGGTGCTGCTGCAGGTCTGCAGATGCATACCCTGAGTTAGGTCCGGATAATGTTAGAATGAATAAGTAAAAAGCTCATCCTGTACCGTTTTACGCTGAAACCACAATATTTAAAAATCCTAAAATAACCAAATTAAAATTCAATCTCAAAAGACGTGCTATTTCATAAGTCATTCAGCTCTCTAAGTACGAGTATATAATAAGTCTCTGTAACAGACATAACACTTCAAGAATAATTAAAGCTTATTAAACCTTTTCAGGATTGATAGGAATGGAAGATGTGATCAACGGAGAGATAACAATATTATTTAAATCCGATAGCAGATCATGGACCTTCAGACAAGTCATTGCCTTTTAAATCACACAATAAATCCGACCAATTTACTCAATAAAAAAGTGTTTTACAACTAACAATAACAATTCATTTCATGAGACACGATTTGCGCAAGATTGCGACGCGGTCGTGACCTAATTGTACTCATACTGAACTGATATATGTCACTTCAAGTTATGAGGCAATTGTTTTCTGGTTACCTTAACAGGATGTTGTCTTTTGCCATAACATCAGATTAATTAGTTCAGGGGGTGCTCACTCTTTTAGCTTGTCCAGCAAATAGACTTAAGTGTACGGGTAAGCGACCACGGCCCTGCGACCTAATACTGTATTTTCCTACTTTTTCCGAGATGGTATCCTATACCCTACAGTCCTTTTCCCAAACTCCATATTCCTTGCTCAATACATGTTTCCTACCTCACCCTCTTTCTTTTCTTCCTTTTCGTGGGAACGCAATGCGGAACTTTAACGTTTTTGAACCTTATAAAAATGGCGACATCGTAGTTCGCCACCCGGCACGTCTCACTTCCCACGGGGTCGAAAAGTGGGCTACGGATAGCCAATTTGCTCATATCAAATAGAAATATGTAGTCTCTGCCTATCCCAATTCTTCGGTAGTGTAGCGGTCAGTATTCCCGCCTGTCACGCGGGCGACCGGGGTTTGTTTTCCCACCGGAGAGCCAGGGATTGTATGTATGTATCAGATTAATATTAACACAAATCATGCGTCATAAGGTTCATAAAAAATTGATAATAGACATAATTGCCTTGCATTTGAATAGTCAAGTGGACGCGTCATTCTTTATTTTTTCACCCAGCGGCTGTGAAATTTCTGTTTGATTTATTACTACTTTCTTTTTTTTTAATCAAATTGTTTTATTAGAAATGGACGATCTAGGAAAAATTGTCTTAAGTAGTAGCTGCGATGCGGTCGTAACGTATTTGTACTCGTATCGAACTGATATAATATATATCGCGTCACGTTATGACTTACCTTAACAGGATATTGCCTTTTGCCATAACATTAGATTAATATAATACAATACATAGTTCAAAAATACTAACAGACTTAATTGCAATCTAAATAGTCAAATAACCGTGTGGTATTTTATTTTTCATCCACCACCGCGTGTCGGGTGGTGAATCACGACGCCGCCATTTTATAAGGTTCAAAAGTATTAAAGTTCCTCATTGCATTCCCACGGCGTAATGAAGAGGAAAGGAAAGAAGATGAGGTGGGAAAGGTGTATTGAGAAAAGAATATGAAATTACGTGAAGGACTAAAGGATATCTGCCGGATAAGTTAAAAGACTAAGTACTACATAAATAGTGTCATAAGTATTAGACCTACTTAAAATATAGTGCTATTTAGTCATCTTCAAACACTGTTAATATTGAGGTTATTGCATCTCGTGTAACTTGTCAAATGAGAGTTAGAACCGATTGCTAGTTCGAAGATAATATATTAAGAATTCTAACGATACAGTTGTTTTTTCGCTTGTCGTAGTATTTGTACACATAGTGACTTTAGTCACTATGTGTACAAATACTACGACACGTGGTAGTTATTGCAAACTGGTTTATTCCGGTTTTAACCGGAATAAACCAGTTTGCAATAACTACCACGTGCCTCGCACTCTCGCATCAGTCGCTTATGTATAGCGTTAGAGAAGTTAGTTATATATATATATCAAATTACGTTTGATATGTATAATATTAAGAACGTACTTATAAAAATAAAAAATATAGAAACTATGTTTATTTATCTACTGACCATACACTATTGCAAACTCAAAAATGTCTCCGAGCTGATTTGGCCGTATCACATACATCTAAATCAATTACGACGTTTCGAAATGTGTTAAAATGAGTAAATTAATGTTTGCATTTTAAGAACTCGCTTATTCAATAGAACAATGACGTAATTACATTTTTGCAATTTATCAGAAGCAGCGTTTCAGTTTAAAATTGGACTATTACCATTATATATAATACCATTTTGCAAATCATATCAATTATCATGATTTTTCACAATTTATTAATATTTATTATATTTATAGATTATTCTTAATAATTTGAGCATTCTCGAAAAAAATCCACATTAAACATCCAAATCATCCAAATTAAACACAAAATAAAATTTTAACTTTTTTGCAATTGCGTCATTATTCTATCGGACGAGCGAACTGTACGATTATGCACTGGCGCCTCCCCGAGCAAAACGCTGTCCTCGCCGTATTTTCAGTTTTTAGAGCCTATCTAGTCCATGTTTAAAAATAAAATATCAAATGAATAAAATATACATTTCGTTCTATTATGTTAAAATTACTAAAATATTTTGCATGTAATTTCACTTATTAAATAAATAAATTGAAATGTGTTTTATTTTTTTACTTGTATCACTATTTAACTTACAGATAATTGGTATTTAAATTTCTTGAGCGCTTTTCAATCATAAAACTAGTTCATCTTTTCCATTTAATGCAATTTTTGTATTTTACTCAACGCCGTTAGTCATATAATGTTGTATCTGTGAATTTTAAGGTTTGTAACTTTCAATGTTATGTTAATGTAGAGGTTGTTGGCTAGATGGCACTAGTAATATTTACGAAGTGTTTTAGAGGAGTGGTGCGGCAAAGGGGGAACGAATGCTCAAGGTTATATTTGCTCGGGGAAGCGCCTTAAGCCTGTAATGTGAATGTGTCATGCGTCATTTTAGTGTACACACAATTCTAGACTATCGCTTTATTTGTGAAAATTACATAACGAGGACTGCAGATAACCAGAAAATATTAGGCACATCCTAAAACGATGTTAGACTAATTACTCGGTTACTCGTCCTTGACTCAGTCTCTTTTATCTTATCAATCGATAGCGTGGCAACATTCAACGTATTTTGTGACTAAGTCATCTGACATTTCGTGCTGTTTTCGTGTATAATGTTTCCTACGCGTTAATTTCAATTAGCAAAATATAATATCTTTTAAAGAAGTTGAGCTCGTGTTAATTGCCTTTTTATTATATGTGTAATTACATTATTAATTCTGTCCGACTGATTAAATCCTAATAATAAATTTTAAATATTATTTAATCAAACGTTATAACAGATTGATTTTAATTTTTGGTGTTTACATAATACTTTCAGATTTCATATTAAAACTTTTTCACTAATTGAGTGACCATTTACGTTTGAGTCTATGGTACAACAGCTTCTTACTAAAAGGTTAACTTTTGGCGGTAACCTGGGTGAAGTATCATTTAAAGTTTTATTTTAATGTTTTATATCAGTTTATTGTGATATTCGATATGTTAAATTGGTATTGTTTTGTGTATCAATTATCAATAATCGTGAACAATATCGAAACATAAAGATTAAAACTGCGACTAACATTGCAAAGTGACCGTATTTTTTTCAAGGCGATATGCTTGCGGGAACTTTCGCATAGTTAATGTGGTAATCTTCGGTTTAATGTCAAAACTCATAAGAATCAATATAATGTGATACATCAGCATTTATTTGTTAAATTGACAAATGTGTGTTTTAAAATGACGACTTGGCTTAAAGGATTCAGATATCAGGCCATAAAATACATTTAAAAAACTAAAAGCTTACCTATATGTTGTTTTAATTTTTAAAAAGTGTGTTCCCATTATTTAAACATTTCCCATTATTTAAGCAAAATGACAGTGGGTTGTTTGTATTAAAACCGTAGCTTTCGTTTCCTTGTTCGTTGTCTTGTTTTATACTTTCTTTAAATACAGTCTAGTTTTAAAGCATTCTTCGTAATGAACAAAGATCACTTTTATAAAAATTTCACGATGAGAAAATACAAGTTTAATGCTGTGAATTTTTTCACTCAACCGTAAATTTGCGGCTTACAGTGACAACAATCTGAACGTGGGTTATATTACAAGCCTTCTACGTAATTCCTAGATATTTTAAGACTTAAATCGACCTGAGGTTTTCAAGTTACTATTTAATTATCAATTTAAAAAATTTTTCTTCATTCGATTTCACTGTGGGTTAAGCTGACGTAGGTAGAAGGAATAGCCTTGAACGTACATCCAAATGATTCACAATAAGGACAGCGACATACATAGCTCATATCACTGTGAGCTCTTCAAGGTATCGAAAAAGCGAATCTAATTCTCTCTCGAGGAATACTGATCTTCAAGATGAAGTTTTTATCGACCTGATCTCTTGTTAATCGTGGCTACTGTGAAGTCTTTAGTCAGTAGGAGTCTATCATACTCTATGGAGAAATTTATCCGCGAAGAAAGCCTTTTGGCAAGTTTCTGTTTTTAACCTCCCCTTTTTTTATAGACATTATCTATTCTACTGAATATAAAATTCCATTTATTCCATTTAAATTTCCATATCTATAATAATAAGAACATAGAAAAAAATATACTTCGCTATTTTTGAAATTCGAGTTTCATATAGCATATACTTGATCATCCTTAGAGTATTAATATCACTTACAACATTGAAACGTACCCTATCAAATGAAGATAGAACAATGCAAACAAAAGTTGGAGCTGTCTCCGCGCAATCAGCGTCTCCGTCTATCAGAACTAAAGGAAGCACCCACTTGCCCCCCCTCGATGCATGTAAACGCGAGGAAACGTCAATCTTATCTTCAAGACACTTGCTTCCTTATTATGAGTCCTTGGACAGAGGATATGGTTGCCTTGACCTAATTATGCGATTAATACTTACTATGAGTGCAAGAGAAATTTTAGTTTTGTGCTTTAAATAAGTAATTCGTAATTATATAAAGTAGATTTTCAAAATGTGAATGTTTTAATAGTCGCATGAATGGTCATGTGTAATATCCCATCTTCATCAGTCGCCACTAAGACAAACCAGTTGTAAATACCGCGTGTTAAAACGAGCGAAAGGCCTCACGAACGGAATATTGCCCGTTATTTCAAGCCTGTTGCGGTATATTTTTTACTAGTTTTTGCCCGCGGCTCCGCCCGCGTGAATGTCGGTTTTCCGCAACATGGGAAATCCCAACACAATCATAGATTTATATAAAAAGCCTATGAACCATTTTTACTTGACCTAAAACAGGGATCAAGCTGTACCTTCAATTCTACTGGACCGATTTTGATGAAACATACCGCATTAATTAAGTTGGAATAGCACCTTTAAGGCTGTAATAGTTTAATCAAAATCTACTCCCTGGTTTTTGCGTGAAACCCGAACAAACAAACAAACAAACAAACATCGATGGATTTGGTTTCAGAAGCCCTTAATTAGTCTATCTGAGTAGTTTGTTTTTAAATATCTTTGATTTATGAAAATTTGACATTTAACAATTTTATAATAGTATAGATTATAATTGAATGTGATGCAATGAAACTAATGATAAAATTATAATAGTATAACTAGACCATCATTCAAACGAAGTTAATGTGATATAGATAATGTGTTGGTATTTTAGCAGCCTATAGACGTGCGTTCATCTGCCCCTAGGAATAACGTCAATAAGACACTAAACCGGAACCCACTTCGGCCGAGGTTCGATGATATCTATGGATATCTTCAGTAAGACTGTACCTACTACACCATGTCGAGGAAAGACCAACTTACTACAGAAAGCATCGATGATGCGCAAACTGCGCATTATGAATCCTCTGATTCAGCGCAGCTTTCTTTCTTGAATTTGATAAAATAGATATATACTTAGTCGCCGTTTAAATTCACATATTTTTGAGGCATTTAGAGTAGAAATTTTAGGGCCTTAGAGAACAGGAACTCACAAAGTTTTCAAAGAAATCGCTGCCCGCCTGGTCAGCACAACAGGCGATCAGAACGCTGGCCGCTATTTAGTTCAACGTTTAGCAATAGCTATACAACGAGGAAATGCGGCCGGCGTCATGGGCGCCCTACCGACCGGCAAGAGTGCATCCTTCTTAGAATATTTATAGCTTTAGGTTAATTATTGTTTTATTCTTACTATCTGTATATCATGTAAATAAAAATAAATCGCTTAGATAGCTTTATTTGTTTTCTGTTTCTGTATCGCATTATGGGTAATTCTGTAAGTTTGTTATAAAAAAAATGTATCTCGCATCCCACGTTATTATTTTTTTCTAAATTGATTGTTTTAAAAACAATTCGGTTAAAGTATATTTAAATTTATTAAATTTTGTTCCTGTTGTTGTTCTTCCACTAATACTTAAACGAAGTCCACAGATCTATATAACTAACATTAATTATGTTAGATGTGAAATAAATTTATTTTATTTTTATTAATGATCTTACAATTTTTGTACCTATGTGTTGTATATATATGAGATAAATTTGAAGCCTACTTGATGGTAAATGGGTGGTATAACCCGAGGACATCTATGTACATACAAATTTTTTGATACCAATATACGTAGATATATAAATGTGTAGCCATTTTAGAAGACTGGGTTATGTAATTACAGGAATCTACCTCACCAACAAATTGAAACATATCATCGCTAAAATCACCGCTACTTAAAAGTTGACTGCCAACTAAACCGAACTATCGTATGTCTTTTAAATTCATGGTTGTAGCAAACGGACATATGATGTGATACAGCGCACCTAATGACCAGTGAAGTTACTCTTGGAATTACTTTGTAAAAAGGATCAATCGATCCTTTCTGTTACGGGGTTCCTTTTTAACTATGGCAGTGTAAACTTAGGGAACTGTATGAGATTCTATTAACAAAAAAACTCTATAATCATCAAAAGACCGTTGTAATTAACCAAATCCGCAAGTTCTACAGCCCCCTACCATCATATCAGCTGAGACACGTCCACTTCTAGACATAGGCCTCCAATGATCACCACACTGAACAGCTGTGAGCCACCAGCATCCGCTGATTACCCGTGACTTTAATTAGGTCATCCCCAGTCCATATTCGTCCCCACTACAGGAGCAAGGACCTCCCCTGATCGGGAAGGGGATTAGGCCGTAGTCTACATACTATGCTGGTCTAGTACGGGTTGATAGACCTCACACACCCATGCGGGCATGCGGGTTTCCTCACAAAGTTTTCCTTCTCCGTTAAGTACATTGATGTCTACAATGTAGACCGTACATAAATTAGAAATAACTCAGTTCGATCGCAAACCGTTTCTGGCTCCATTACACGACCAATGTACTTAATTAAATAATCGGTGCAAATCTCAGGTTGACCCATAACAGATTTTACGGCATGGAATTGCCATTTCAACATTCCACCGTCCAACGACGGGTGATGCTGTTCATAAATGTTTGCGGAAGATTTGAGGCTAACACACGTATTATCTTATATCACGAGAATTAGATAACCATCATCATCATATCAGCCTATAGACATTCAATACTGGACATAGACCTCCTCTAATGATTGCGACACCGAGCGGCAATGTGCCACCTGCATCCACCAATCCATTGACCCCTGCGACTTTTAGAAATATTAGGTCATTGATACACCTAGTCAGCGGTCGACCAGCACTACGCACTCCAGTCCGGGGTCGCCCCCGCCACTTCAAATTTACAATCGTTTGAGCCACATCGTTAACTCTAGTTCTCAATCATCAAAATATCTACACTAGTATTAAATTACCTATATAGAACTATATAAAATAATGACGATTCATTGACCATATATGCGTCCATGAACGCTCTCATTCTAATTTCAAATATGTTATGTTCAGAGAAAACGTAATATATGTACAAACAGACACAAAATTATACCTCAGCAGAGGCACACAGCACCAAGTGCCAAAACATAAATTTTAAAACTTATGATTTTATTGAGGTCTAATATCATATTAGTATTTGTGGATTTAATGTCTTATATCATTGGGTATATCTTTACTACAGTATCATAGGACTTCATGTTTATACCATTAAATAAAATTAATTTTTACGATTCTATTATAAGGAACAAACAATGGGAAACTGCGTGACATCTTCCCGTCAAAAATACCTTAAGACTAAGGTATTCAACAGTGCGTATTGCCAGTGATGACCTATGGATCTGAAACATGGCCTCTGGCTATGGGCCTCATAAGAAAGCTCAAGATCACGCAGCGAGTAATGGAAAGAGCTATGCTCGCAATTCTCTTTGCCAAACAGGATCCGTAATGAGATAATTCGCAGAGAACTAGAATCGCCGACGTAGCTCAAAGGATTGCAAAATTGAAGTGGCAGTGGGCGGGGCACATAGATCGTAGAACCGATGGATGTTGGGGTCTTAAAGTGGCGGAGTGGTGAACCGGAAAGCGTAATGCGGGTAAACCCCCGACTAGGTGGACCCATGACCTGGTGAAAGTAGCGGGTAATCGGTGGACGCAGACAGCTCATAGCCGCTCAGTGTGGCGATCATTGGAGGACACCTCTTTCCAGCAGTGGATGTCTGTAAGCTGATATAATGATGATGATGATGATGAATAAACAATATAACGAAAAGTAAAGATTGAAAAAAATAAAGTTCATATTGTATAACCTCTGGCTCATATTCTATGTCTTAATAACGAAGTGCACTACGATAAAATATCATCAAGTTGAAAAATACTATCTGAGTCCATCTATGTACCTAAATTAATTACATCTTTAATGTTCTTTCTCTTAGCATTGTTTAGAACTGCAGTGCACCATATTAATTAATAATGGCGCGATTCTATTGTAACAGAACTTAACTAAATTTGGTCTCTCCCTATCTTCTTCTAATGTCAAACGCCAAAACGAGATAGCTACAATTTTGGTGTTGTCAGTTTCGTTTAGTAACGTCAAAATTAAAAGATTTAGGCGCGATTTCGGAACACACGGACTTGGATGGGTGATTAAAGATACGCAAAAACGCAACAATTTTTTGAACCGTTTAACACAAACAATGGTCGGGACTCGCTATAAATGTTTGCAATATCGTTTTGGCGTTTGACGTTAGAAAAAGATAGAGAGCGACCAAATTTAGCTAAGTTCTGTACAATAAAATCGACACCATTATGAGCTTCCTTATTAAGATAAGGTAACGAAATTATACACGTGTGCAACAGAGTACTCTATCTAAATTAAAATCATCAATCACTAGAACTACATCCGGTAAGTAGATACAACAAAAATCAATTTAACTAATTTGATAAATCATACAGGATACCTATACAGTAAATATAAGAAAAGGCATTTCTTATATTACACTAATTGGTTGGATTGAACTGATAATCGGTATCTAGATCGAGATAGGTGGCGCCATCAGCCACGTTTTGTTTTAACTAACTCATTGACAATGTTGGAAGGATTTTTTTCTTACTATAGCATAGATATTAGTTGTGGTTTAGCCGGGCGGTGTTTTGAAAACATACGTCATACTTTTTACTCATTGGCCCAGCGTGCAACTGTTAAGTATGGAGGGGCAGAGTTTCCTAATGTTTCCAACAAGTCACCGTGTATGTCTTTAGTAGACATTTTTTTCAGAGGTACTTGATGACAGCTCTTAATTCGTTTTTCTCCATTTTAATGTTTTCTTTTCGACGGTTCGTATTCAAATGAATGTATCTCCCGGAAACCGTGTCCTATTTATATAATTTTTTATGGTAAAGTAGTAGGTATATAAGCGAGCAAAAAAAGTAGTTTTTGGATTCTCACGAGGACTAGAGATAACCAAATATCATTACTTTTGGATCACCTCTCGTATTTGTGTATTTAATATCTTATATCTTCTCCAGTATCGTAGGACTTTATACCA
>WUAW01037669.1:433-12254 GCA_017165845.1 Thaumetopoea pityocampa | reverse complement strand
G
The DNA here is from genome assembly GCA_017165845.1 of Thaumetopoea pityocampa. Classification (NCBI taxonomy): domain Eukaryota; kingdom Metazoa; phylum Arthropoda; class Insecta; order Lepidoptera; family Notodontidae; genus Thaumetopoea; species Thaumetopoea pityocampa. Next base: position 12,253 of record WUAW01037669.1, on the reverse strand, counting down.
GTGAATCACCTTAGCGTTTACAAAGAGGTGCTACGGTAATTAAAAGTAAAAATTAAAGAAACTAACTAAACACGCGAGCGAAGTCGCGTGCAATATTATATCGTATACTAGCTGTGCCCGCGACTCCGTCCGTGTGGGCATTCGATAAGAGCGAAATTATACATAAATTATATTCTCCGACCTTAATAAGAATGAATGATAAATGATAGATAGATGAAACAAACACTAAATGTTACAGGAAGCTTGCCACAATGCAACAGTGAAAACCGCATTCAAATGTGTTCAGCCGTTTCTGAGATTAGCCTGCACAAACGCACAGACAAACAGGCAAACCGACAAACAGACAAAATTTCTAAAAACTATACGTTTGGCTCCGGTAACATAACAACAACCTGCATGGATGGTTTTTTTTTATATTTATTGTACAGACACGGCTCGTTTACAATTTTATTATATGTATAGATGTAAAGGCGCAGTTAATGCCTAGGACATTCTCTACCGGTCAACCTCTGGTACAGAGACATTGAAGTAGACGCAGCAACAGCATACGCAATTTAAAGTGGATGAAAATACAGTAAAGATTACATAAAATACTAATGCATACATTAAACAATAAAATATACTAATATATATTAATAAATATAAATAAAAGAGTATAAATTATCGTGATGATTCCGATAATTCGCGTAAAAGCAACTGACCGGTGGGTGCACAAGTAACTGTGTTGTATTGAAGCAACGGACCGGTATGAATATGAAATAACTGCGAAACGGTGACTCCTTTCGATAGCTTTGATATTTATCTCAATATAGATGTAAGATAACACAAAACATAACAATTAAACGATACATTGAAGGTAGGCAGGTGTTTAATTTTTGTTTTAACAATTATAATAAACCGTTTACAGCTATTCACGCACTTTAAAGTCCCCACTACGGGGGTCGGGATCTCCCCACATCAGGAGGGGGATTAGGGCGTAGTCTATCGCGCTGGCCTAGTGCGAGTTGGTAGACTTCACACACCCATGTGGGCATGCAGATTTCCTCATGAAGTTTTCCTTCTCCGTTGAGTACATTGGTGTCTACAGTGTAGACCGTACGTGAATTGGAAGTAACTCAGTGGTACGGGACCGGGATGAAATCCACGACTTTTTTGATAACAATTCGTGTCTGGTACCACCAGACCATGAACGTACTCACACATATTAACATTGTTTCTGCACCGCGGCACGTCNACAGACAAACAGGCAAACCGACAAACAGACAAAATTTCTAAAAACTATACGTTTGGCTCCGGTAACATAACTACAACCTGCATGGATGGTTTTTTTTTTAATATTTATTGTACAGACATGGCTCGTTTACAATTTTATTATATGTATAGATGTAAAGGCGCAGTTAATGCCTAGGACATTCTCTACCGGTCAACCTCTGGTACAGAGACATTGAAGTAGACGCAGCAACAGCATACGCAATTTAAAGTGGATGAAAATACAGTAAAGATTACATAAAATACTAATGCATACATTAAACAATAAAATATACTAATATATATTAATAAATATAAATAAAAGAGTATAAATTATCGTGATGATTCGCGTAAAAGCAACTGACCGGTGGGTGCACAAGTAACTGTGTTGTATTGAAGCAACGGACCGGTATGAATATGAAATAACTGCGAAGCGGTGACTCCTTTCGATAGCTTTGATATTTATCTCAATATAGATGGTAAGATAACACAAAACATAACAATTAAACGATACATTGAAGGTAGGCAGGTGTTTAATTTTTGTTTTAACAATTATAATAAACCGTTTACAGCTATTCACGCACTTTAAAGTCCCCACTACGGGGGCCGGGATCTCCCCACATCAGGAGGGGGATTAGGGCGTAGTCTACCGCGCTGGCCTAGTGCGAGTCGGTAGAGTTCACACACCCATGTGGGCATGCAGATTTCCTCATGAAGTTTTCCTTCTCCGTTGAGTACATTGGTGTCTACAGTGTAGACCGTACGTGAATTGGAAGTAACTCAGTGGTACGGGACCGGGATGAAATCCACGACTTTTTTGATAACAATTCGTGTCTGGTACCACCAGACCATCAACGTACTCACACATATTATCATTGTTTCTGCACCGCGGCGCGTTGTCGTAAGCGCGTACGATTCGTTTCGCAGATAAGCAACGGCGTGAACGTGACCGTCGTGGAGTTCTTCCCGCTGAGGGAGGAGGGCCTGGTGCTGCCGCCGGCGTTCGGCGAGGTGTGGCTGGACCCGAGCGCCGTGCTGCGCGGCGTGGTGTCGGACGACGCGTGCGCGTCGCAGCCCTGCCTGCACAACTCCAGCTGCACCAACACCTGGAACGACTACACGTCAGTGCGCGCCTGGCGCCCAACACTACCGCATGATACCAAAGAGCACAGTATACTACCGGTGGGGTTCGGGGATTACCAGCCCTACGGTAGCAGTCCTCTTCGAAGAGGATATTGATGACCTGCTTTTACGCATCAAGTTCTCTAAAATTTTTATATTAATTTTTATTTTAATATGTAACGTATTTTTTTCACTTTAACTTTAGAGCTCACATACCCAAGTAATATTGTTTTAACAGTTTTTTTATACAATTACTGACTCAGCACGCTTTATCGGCTATGGTATTTTTTTTCTAAATTAACCGCTTTAACGGTGAATGACATTTCTATACTATTGAAATTAACCCGTATCTCTTAAGACTCAAGTTCTCTGACGATTTCAAGCATAAAATATGTGATTCATTGAAGAACTTTAAGAATTTCTTTAAATAACAAGGAACGACTGGGTTGAAGAAAATAAAGAATAGAAGAGACAGGATGAGAATTCCGGCGATGATAAATTGGAAGCCACTTAGCTGAGTATGAAATTTGGAGACATGGACATTTGGTGAAACCAAAAAAAAACCCAATACAAAAACTTTGGAGCCGTTCAATTTTATCCAGTAAATGATGCACAGTTATAATAAGTACTCAATATTCGTATTAATAATTATATTATGAACATTAAAATTGATCATACTTCAGTCACGCCTTTTATAAGGTTCAAAAGCGATTAAAGGTCCTCTTTGCGTTCCCATGGAAAGAGAGTGAGGCAGGAAAGGTGTTTTGAGAAAGGAATATGGAATTTGGGGATAGGACTATAGAATATAGGATATCTTGGAAGGAGTAGGAAGAGACAGTAGTAGGTCGGGGGCCGGGATCGCTTACCCATACACTTATTATTATCTGTGTACAATGCGATTCAAATGAGAATAGAATCGACTTTGCGCCATATTGTGACGTCATAGCTGTCAATTCAAACCACTTAGGTAGGGTGAGCAGAACAAGAATTTTTATAAATAAAATTTATTTACAAAGATTGAGTGAAAAAAATTAATCAGAATCTAGCTCTTCAATTCCGCTCATCTCTGCATCACTGTCCATGTGTATGCATTACGATAATGGCATTTTGCGGGAGATTGGGTATTAATTTTTCATTAATCCGTTTGGTTAAGTTGGTACCATTCTATTTGTCGTGACAGTCCCCGGTTTTTAATTTGGACTTAAACATGAATAGTGCCCCGTCAACGAATCCGTTTTCACCCCCCAGCGTGGGTGATAATCCACCGACGTCCTGCGCTATCATTTTTTTTTTGACGCCGGATATAGTGCTTGTCTGCCAACATTTTTTAACCGTGTAGTGAGCATGAATTCAGGTTTCATCCAAATATACGACCGGTTTCTTATCTGCCCCCCAGCGCATCATTTCGACGAATACGTCGCAAATATTTGGCACGCCAGGTATTTATATTAGGCTTTTGTATAAGAGCAAACCTATAGCTCTGACATTTTTTAAATTTATAACCCAGTGACTCCACCAATATCCTTCTTAATGTAGCTTTGCTACCTGGAAATTCTAAGTCCTCCCTTGCGGTAGCAAATATTTTATTTAATGTTGGAATTTCTTTTCTTACTGTGTATATTGAATTTATAATGTTATGCAGTGCAGCAATTTCAAAACTATCGCAAACCACTGATTTACCTTGAACTTTCGTTTTTGGTGTCGTAATCTTGCTACAGCTAGCCTGCGCATCTCTCGTCTCGCGTCGGACACGTGTTAACGTATTTTTATTTATCCGCGTAGCCAAATGAACTCGCTCGGCCCCTTTACTTGCATTTTGCAGGGTTTACAAAATGGTAGCGTACATTTCACGAGTCAAATTTATATTTCTTTTAGGTTCTGAGAGGATGCTTACTGCTTGTAAATGTTGCATCACTTCTAAATGGTGCTGTTTCGCACTCTCAAAGTATTTGTCTACATTGCAGACAATCTCTCGAGCTCTCCCATGTAACTTAGCGCCTCATTTATTCATTTTCGAGCAAAATGAGTAAGACAATAACTAAAACAAATAACAACAATCACAAATAACAACAAAATTAACAACCACGTAATAAATAGTATCAGTCCACAAGCACACGCACTCAGTCGCACGACGAAGCACACTAACAACGACAAGATGGCGACTGGCGTCCTTTTTTTCTTTAATAATTTTGGCATGACTTTTGAGCCTTTGCGCCATGCAACCTCTTTATTTTTATGCGAATTAGTGCCAACAATGAAAATAAGCAAGAAAAAGTATGGTTTTAAAAAAATAATAATGACTTTAAATAATTAAATATTATATTTGGCTAATTTACTACTATTTAACGTTTTTATTTAAATTTGATGTAAGAGTTTTTTAAGCAAAGTAATATAAATCGTTATTAACCGAAACAAAAAAGTTTTTTTTTCAAACCGTACTTTTCAAGTGACATTTGACAGATAGAGATCATTGACGTTCCTGTTCTTATTTGAATCGCACTGTACTATTTGCCGGGTAGGCTAAAAGGCTAAGTACTGCCTGACCTGAAAAATTGATTATAAAACAATAAATATATTTATTCCGCTTAAGACGGGTCCTACCGTGGGGTATGGTATGCTACCGTATTATACCGGTGGCATTGGTATGGTACCGTGCGTTACGGCGGTATACTACCCGTTCTACATCGTTACACGTTGCGCTAACGACCGCGGTGCGTGTGCAGGTGCCACTGCCCGCGCGGCTACAAAGGCAAGCAGTGCGCGGACGTGGAGTTCTGCCAGCTGCAGGCCTGCCCGCTCAACTCGCACTGCCGCAACCTGGACACGGGGTACGTACCGCGCGCAACGCGCCGCCGGCTGCGCCGCGCCCTGCATATTTAACACGTGCTCTGAACATTCGCAGCTACGAGTGCGTGAGCAACGCGACGTTCGACGGCGTGAACACGACGCTCGCGTACGAGCTGCGCGTGCCGCGCACCGTGTCCATCGCCGCCGGCGAGCAGCTGCAGCCGCCCGACTCGCTCACCATCACCTACAGGTGGGCGGCACGTCCCTTATATGTACATATAACACGATAGCGGCGCGCTGACGCTCGCGCACCAACTCACATAACCGATTTGATTCGAAATTTTTGCTAGTAAGGAACCTATAATGCAAATGTCTAATTTCTCCTACTTAGGCTCCATCCTTCCCTCTCTCCTTCCTCCCCCTTATCTCCCCCTCTCCCGCCATTTCCCCACTGTTCTCCCCCGGTGTGACTATGATAGCAGTACGCATGTTCTTGCGCAGGAGCAAGTCGGGTGGCACGCTGCTGCACGCGCAGAGCGGGGAGGATGCTCAGGCATCGTGGTTCACGGTGGGCGTGTACAAGGAGCAGGTGACGCTGCAGTGGCGCCTGGGCGCCTCGGTGCTGCCGCGGGTGCGCCGCTTCCACGCCAGGAACCACCTCGAGTGGAACTCGCTGCGCTTCACCTTCTCGCCCGACCAGATCAGAGGTATTTCTCACTGTCATCAAACCGAAATCCATAGTCGTAACCCTGTGAGTTCCTATTTTAGTTTGTTCATCACATCACTAATGGCTTTGCCCTTTCAGACTTGTAAAATTGTAGTAAATTCTTATTTATTTATTATTTACTGTACACAAACAGATAAATACATTTGTAAATAAAAAAATGTACAAAGGCGAGCTTAACTTAAAAATTGAGTTTCTTCCAGCAAACCTCAGAGTGTACAAATATTTGAAATTAGAAGGAGGTTATGATCTAGTGTACAGAAGCATTGTTCATTAAGAATTATGAAGCTTATGTACATAATAATTAATTTAATTATAGGACCCTTAAGGACCGTTGCGTTGATATCGACGTGCATATCGGTGACGACACGCGATAAACGATCGGACAGAACAATTTAGATATACTGTAGTTAAAGAACGTCCTTTAGATGTGTAGATTCGAATCAAACTCAAATATCATTTCCGAGTTATCTATTTATATCAAGTATAAAGTCAATACAAGTGATCATTGCTAGGGTCTTATTCTAATGAATATAACATTAAAAAAGAAGAAGTATAAGGTGGGTGCAGTAAAAAATATAAATTATATAAGTCAAATATTTAGCACAAGCAATGTAAGAATCCGGCGACGTGCGATCAGAAAGCGGCAGGCGACGCGACACTAGTGTGAGTGTTGTAGCAAAGCTCCAAAGTGGTCTGTCATACATTGATTAAACCACTTNTAGATTCGAATCAAACTCAAATATCATTTCCGAGTTATCTATTTATATCAAGTATAAAGTCAATACAAGTGGTCATTGCTAGGGTCTTATTCTAATGAATATAACATTAAAAAAGAAGAAGTATAAGGTGGGTGCAGTAAAAAATATAAATTATATAAGTCAAATATTTAGCACAAGCAATGTAAGAATCCGGCGACGTGCGATCAGAAAGCGGCAGGCGACGCGACACTAGTGTGAGTGTTGTTTTGTAGCAAAGCTCCAAAGTGGTCTGTCATACATTGATTAAACCACTACAAAAAGGTAGGTTCTCTGTTTGTCTAGTATGTTTGTATGTGCACGATTAGTTCGACAACTATATGACCGAATTTCATAATTCTTGCACTGGGGTAATCTTTATAATTATATAAAGATTTTAGTCTACAAAGCAAAAATCGTATCCAATAGAATTATTTTAATGTCTGTGTCGTGTAGCAACGGGGCGGCGTTGACGAGATACCGGTATTGATAAGTTATAAAAATTAAAATTAATGGTTTAATTAATGATTTAATAATATATAGTTCTGGTATATCGATAAAAGCTTAAAATAAATATGGAAAAAATATTAAGTATATTTTTCTTTTAGGAAAATTAATTTTTTTTTATCTGTGAGTCAGGTGATCGGAAACGCTAACCATAAATCGTGACTTCTACGTTCAATAAATAACACATTCGACAGCGTTGTTGGGTTAAAAGATTTATTTTATTGGCATTTCATTACCTTAATCCTGCACATTGCAGAGCACAGCATTATAGTAGTAATTTTTAACGTTCATAACTTAAATTCGCTGTTAAACTTTAACTAAAAATTAATATAACCTTAGTTTTGTTTATTGCACAATGACGTCACCTGAGGTCACGTGACCATACTGCGCCGTTTTTGTGGCTTATCTTTTATTAAAATTGAATAACATGTTTTTATTGCATTTAGAAGTGTAATATTAAATATTTATACACTGGTATTATTTTAAACATATAAGACGTTTAAAATAATTTTTAAAAAGTTGTCAAGCCCCGGATTGAGATGGAGAGCGTGCGATGTGTTCAGGGGCGTTCATCGAGCCGAACGGGCACGAGGAGGTGGCGCTGACGGAGGATATCGACACGCGCGCGTGGCAGCGGCTCGTAATGATGGGCCGCCTGCACCTCGGCGGCATCGGACTGCGCCGTCCCGCCGCGCCCACGCCCGCGCCCACGCCCGCGCCCACCGCCGCCACCGCGCTTGTGAGTACCAGGCGACACGTCGCGACGCAACCCACTCGTAACGCTATCATTGTCCACTTTGTATACACCCTATGTATCATATTTAATGGGGAATCAAAACTTCGTGAGGAAACCTGCACGCCCGCATGGGTGCGAATCTACCAACCTGCATGAGGTCAGCGTGCTAGACTACGGCCTAATCCTCCTCCTGATCAGGGGAGGTCTGTACTCCTGTAGCGGGGACGAATATGGACTGGGAATGTTGATTATAAAAAGCCATTTGGTAGGTAACGTCTAAGGTGGTAAAGTTTTCAACAATGACCGAAATTTGTATCGAGTGACCGTGTACTAGTGACTTGAGGGAGGGTTTTGAGGTTTGTTCTTTCGTACCTGTATTATAGAGTTCATGATACGACAGATGGACGGGTCCACCGACACCACCGTGATGGAGTACTCGGAGGGGGAAGAGGTCGCCGGCGACAACCTGACCGGCGAGTACTTTAAGGTAAATTTCTGTAAGTTGGTGTTAACTGTAAGTACAATACAGTACGACTCAGAGTCGCCATCCCCCAACTTTGTTAAACCAAATTTTACCGACTGAACAAAAACATCGGGGTGGCGGCAGGACCCCGCCAGACGTAACACCCGTCTGATCGGAAGATCTTCCCTTTTCCGATACCGCCACCCCTACCACATTTAGACCTAAACTGTTGACGTGATTATCAACGTCATCACGGGTCAAATCATTCATTTCGCTATAGAAGCATAATTTTAGGTTTGTTTAAAAAAATAGAACAAAATAAGATTCAACGGAGCAAAAAAAAGATTTATTAAAAAAGAAAAAAAATGGTCTAAAAAATAATGACTTAATAGACAGAGAAGGGCTTTAAACAAAATTTAAGCTGAAGTTACAGGAAAAAATTATTCAAGTGATATTCAATAGTCAAATGGTCCTCCTAAACCATTAACTAAGGCTCTGCACCACCTTGGCATGCTGAATATCAAATTATCTATTGTGACCTGTGGAGTCATGCTCCATGGCCGAGAAAAATGACGAAAAAGATCTTGCTCCGTGTTCAAATTTTGGGGAAGTTGTTCAAATGTCATTCTTTCGAGTAAATCCCAGGCGTGCTCAATAGGATTCATGTCACAAGACTGTGGCCAATCTTCTTAGATTGGCCACATTCTTGTATGATGAACGTTTTTCGCGAACAAAACATCGCAGTCTTCTGCGATGTTTTGTTCGCGAAAAACGTTCATCATCGGATCTGCAGTGTGTGCTCAAGCATTGTCTTGCATGAAGATCAAATCCTCCCCATTTGAATTCTGTGCGAAACAACCATAGGATCTAGCACCTCGCTACGGTATTTTTCGTCAGTCAAGTTGCCCCGTATCAAAACGAGTTCAGTTCTCCCGTCTAAGCGAATTCCGGCCCAAGCCATGTTTATTCTGCCGTGATAGGGATGAACTTCCCGAGGACAACGCAGCCGTTCATGACGTCCAGAAACACGCCACACACGTACTCTTTTTGTATCAGGGTGGAAACCAAACCTAAATTCATCAGAAAATAAGAAAATAAGACTCGTGTCCACTGATGTTCCGGCCAGCGTAGGTTAATGCGTGTCCACTGTAACCGCCGAGTACGATTGCCACGCCGAAGAGCTACGACCCGCATTGGCCTACGAGTATGTAACCAACCTCGTGCAGTGTCCTCTTGGCAGTTTGGGTGCTGACAGTCACCTGATGTGGCGATCGCAGCTTCCACGAATTGCCGCGCGTTCGTTTTTGGCTCCCGTCTGGCAATGTTCCTAATAAAATGGTCTTGTTTCTCTGTAGTTATCTGATATCTACCAGGATGTCGTTCAGCCGTGTTCCCAGTGAGCCGATAACGTTGCCACAATCTTCAGATAACAGACTGGTTGGACTGGACGGCAACTGCAACTTCACGTTGTGTACGCCCGGCTTCAAGCATGCCCACAGCACGTAACATTACATCTTGAGTTAAATGACAGCGAGGCATAATAAATAACAAACTAATCATTAACTTTATTTAAAAAAAAATAAGAAAGACTAGATACCAGTCAGCTTAAAATCTATTCAGTAATGATGAAACTTTAAACGAAAATAACCTACAGCCAGGAATTCATTCAAAATTGTGGTAAAATTAAGGCCTATAATTTTTTAAATTTTAAATTTAGAACACCATTTTATCATGCTTTTATTTTGTTCTTAAATTTTTTAGTGGCCGATTATTTTTTAAATTATACGAAAGTTCGTCACAGTTTCTGAGTCTTAGACTTTGTTGATCAGTGTATATAGAAGACACCGGCATTTCACAGTCCCAGGCCAGGCCTTTACGCGCTCTTATGTTAAAGACTGAACTGGGTGGCGCAGTGTTGTGACGTAGTGGATACAGATTTAGGGTAACTGACTGGTGGCTGCAGACAATCTACATTCGTCTATTGTGACGATTATTAGAGAGGGTCCCGGAATTTAGCAACGTATCAAACGTCCTATTTAAAGGACAGAGTTACCTTGTATGGGATGGGGTGGGGGTGGGTGGTTCTGTGAGTGGTGCCCGTGTGACGGTGTGCGCGACGCAGGGCTGCCTGGGCGCCGTGCACGTGGGCGCGCTGCTGCTGCCCTTCTTCACGGAGGAGGAGCTGTTCGTGGGTCCCACCGCCGCACTGCTCGCCGCGCAGCCGCACTACGCACTGGTGTGAGTCACACACGCACACACAAACAAACGCGCGCACGCGCACAAAAACAAACGCGCGCACGCGCACACAAACAAACGCGCACGCGCGCGCGCACGCACACACACACACACGCACGTACGCACGCACGTGCGCGCACGCGCGCACACACGCGCGCACACACACGCACACACACGCACACANCAAACGCGCGCACGCGCACAAAAACAAACGCGCGCACGCGCACACAAACAAACGCGCACGCGCGCGCGCACACACACACACACACACGCACGTACGCACGCACGTGCGCGCACGCGCGCACACACACGCACACACACATGCGCACATACACACACACACGCGCACACACACACGCGCGCGCACACACACACACACACACGAGCTGTCTGTTTCTATATGGTGCGTGTTGTGGGTGTCAGCGCGGGCGGGCCGTGGGGCGGCGCGCAGGGCGTGGGCTGCGTGCTGTGCCTGGAGCAGGACTGCGCCAGCGGCGGGCACTGTCACGACGTGCGCTCGTCGTTCGTGTGTGACTGCCCGCCCGGCTACGACGGGGACTACTGCCAGGTAAGAAAGAAAGGATATTTTTGTCACACAAATAAGTATGTACAAATAAGAAATTACATACAATCACGCCTTTTCCCTGGTTCTCTGGTGCGGAGTCGAACCCCAGTCTCCCGCGTGACAGTCGAGAATACTGACTACTATACTACCGAACAATTGGGGTAGGCATAAACAACTTCTCTCCACTTGCTGCGCTCGTTTAATGTAGCAAAGTAGCTATACGTAGCTCACTTTTCGCCTCCGCGAGAAACGAGACGTGTTGGGTAGCGAATCATGACGCTGCCATTTTACAAGATTGAAAAGTGTTAAAGTTTCTCATCGCGTTCCCACGACTTAATGGAGAAGAAAGGAAAGAGAGTGAGTTAGGAAATATGTGTTGAGCAAGGAATATGGAATTTGGGAAAAAGACCTTAGGATATAGGATCTCGGAATAAGAAATTACACAAGAGAAAGATATTGTGTGAGACAGAAATTAGTCCCTGTCTCAGCGGGCGCTGCGGCAAGATGCATGCAGCGCTGGTATTCTGACGGGGCCAGAGAGAGGTCGCGACGTACAACCGACAGATACATATAATCATACTACGTGCGCGCTGGTCTCGTTGATCCAGTTGGAACGGCCGCGCGGTAGGCATAGACACAGCAGTCCGATCACACCCACTGTTTAGATCCTTAGTTCCCAAAGTGGTCCAGGTGGAG
>WUAW01037668.1:2973-15219 GCA_017165845.1 Thaumetopoea pityocampa | reverse complement strand
TATATATATATATATAGGAATATATAAATTTTTAAACAAAGAAGCAGCATCGCGATTTATCTATAAAAGAGTACATATTATAAGTACATATATACAGTAACTTACAGAAGTATAAATTCTTACGTACGTAAGTACGAGCACAAGCATACGCAAGTACCACAGGCACCTGTATTATTATTTTACAACAAAAATACGTTTTCCACGGCAGGCTGATTGTTATGAATAATTCATTGCCGGGTCGCTTTAACGTATTCACGCAGATTTCGCTTTCAAGGGCGCAACCCTAACCGCACAAATTTTTCCACTCGTCACATTCCACGAGTGTCGACGATGGAAACATTTTAATTAACGGGATTCAAACTGACGGCCAACTCGAGTGTACGAAATGCGTGACAGAACTTTGTTTTTACGCTGTTTATATTTAATGAAGGCTTTTACTTTCATATGCGAATGTTACTACATTCACGAAGACACAAGTATAGATTTAATTATTTTTCTTTTTTTAAACTTATTACATTTTTTATGCATACGCAATGAATAAATAGCTGATGATAGATGGGTGGACTTAATCTCTAAAGTTGACCTTGGATGATGATGAAATAACAATATTGCGTATATCACATGCTAAGAACGAATTTGAAAATTGTTATTATATATGTTATTATAATGAAAATGTATTTTCATTCACTGGTGGGAGGTGTATCGCATGGATTCCACAAACTGAAATATAAATTTGTCCTCATTTCACCGAAAAATTCTTTATTCTTTATTGAACAAAACACAAAAATATAGTCATTAAAAATAAATGTACAAAGGCCAGCTTAACTACCAACGAACCTTTGATATTTGAATGATGCGGCCGTCCTTGTGAGGGGCAGTCCTCGTGAGGGTATGGAGTACAACAGACAATTCATATTCTACATGAAATAAATAATTAAAATACTATACCTAACAAATGTGTAGACGCTGAAATCCAATAAATATCGTACATACCGCATACTTAAAATGACATTTAGTAAAATTGTCATTTTTTTAAATCAAATTCGAATGCGGAAAAATTAAATTCCCAATGGGAAAGAGGCGTGACTGTATGTACGTAGTATATACTATAGTCTCTGCCTACTCTTATGGAATATCGGCGTGAGTGTATGTATGTATGTAAATTCGAAAGCGCGGTTTTTAAATTCATTCTCTGTATATAACTCATTCTATTTAAAATTTTGTAATCGAATTTCTGTCATTAAATTTTATATCTACCTATAATATTATATTTTATATCTTTTATATCTACTTCATTCCAAATACCATTAAAAAGAAAAAGATATTATTTTAATTTTATGCGTATAAATGGTAGACGGCATTCAAGGGCCGAGTATCTGTAGGTGAAATTTCTTATTCTTGTTGACATTCAGCGGCTACGAACGGCGAAGACACCGACAGGACTAAGAAGCTCGAAAATCGCGAACATGTCTTCACAATAGTTAAACTGTTATTCTAAACATAAAACGTTACGAAGGAGTTCAGTTTTGTCGCTGAAAAAAATGATATCCCGAACTTTCTCAGACCGCAACTTTCTGAATCGCAAAATAACTGGCGACCCATCTCTAGGGTTTACGAGTGTGACATGAAAGCAACCCAACACACACACACACACACACACAAAATGGGGCCTCGAATTTGAGCCGAAACCCAAAAAACTGCGAAGAAATCGCTCAAAAATCAAGGTCATGCTGGCACTTCTTCGATTACCGCGGTTCAGTCTGCTCCGAATTTCTGCCAGAGGGGCAAACTTTAAATAAGGCATATTATTTGGGCATCATGAGTGGTTTGTGCGAGAATCTTTTAAAAAATTAATAGAATAATAATTAAATAGGATTTGTGTCACATTTCTGATCCTTAGTAATGGGGAGCGCCAAGGAGAGTGAGAAAAAGACTGTTTATCAAAGAACCTAATCCTGTGTCATATTGATCTAAAGATAAGATATATAACATAGGGCCACATTCGTGTTTTTGAGATTTCTGATACTGACCTAATTTAATTAAACGAGGAAACAGAGAAAAGAGTGATTAGTTTATTTATGTCCATATTTGTATATATATTTATATATTAATTAGGTACATGATGCTTAATTACTATCTAACTTAGTAGAAAATAAAAAAATCAATCGGAAACTACAATTTACAACAGTAAAAGTTTAAAATATTTCAAAACACTCAAATGTAATAGTTGTTAAAGCGCACCTTAAAATTCTACCGCAGCGGACCTTCAAAAGGAATATTAATGGTCGAAAAGGGTGTTACGTAATTTCGGGCACCTAATTAATCAGGCACCCTTCTCATGTGGCCGATAATTTTTTCACTGTCACAGCTAACGATATGAATGCGGGGCCTATCAATCGGTTACAATTTATTACACCCACCTAGACAGTTAAACCTTTTTAGAGCTTTGATAACGTCTCTCACTTTGTTAAAACCCATTGACATGTTGGTATCGCTCTTAAAGTCTAACTTGTCTTGATACAGAAAGAAAGAAACCAAAAGTTTATTTAACGGACGTGAATCGCTTTTCATCATCATCATCATCATCAGCCCGTGGGAGTTTACTGCAGGACGTAGACCACCTCCTAAAATAGGAGGGATTTGCCATAATTTCCACGCTTGGCAGCAGTATTGGAGATCGCAGTAGATTTTAATTGAATAACAGGATAACGCTGATGTCCATTATCCTGTTGCATCCTTTAGCTGGTTCTTACAGCATCCACTCGAAGGAATGGAGAATTATTTTATTTAAAATGTCATTATTCAATGTTATAACATATTTGGATCACAGTTGCTATGATAGATCATAGTCAAACCGGTTTCGTTAAGAACGAAGCCAGGCCGGCGGTTTGTTGAATGGCCCCCATTATCTTTAATGTGCAGGCTTTTTAAATTGTTGTCTCCAGTCGCCGATTGCAACGGTAAACGATCTGCTCCAATGATTACTAACTGGTATAATTATAGACGTTAGAAATTGTTGTTTCTTTTTTTCATTTGTAGTATTATATACGTATTATGTATCTGCTGTAAGATTGGATGAATCTGTTAAAATAATCTGCAAATTATTACGCCAAAAAATATTTTTTCTAAAAATTATTTCTCTAAAAATATACCTGACTTGCTGAAAATTTTTAGGTATTTTTAAATTTTAGGATTTTTTATCCAAACTCTGAATCATAAAATCCTAAATTAAGAATGTGTTTGTAGAAAATCTATTTTGCCTGAAATAAATCTGTCCATACTATTATAAAATTGTTAAATACCAAATTTTCAAAAATCAAATATATTTAAAAACATTACTCATATCGAGTAATTAAGGGATTCTGAAACCAAATTCATCGATGTTTATTCGTTTGTTCGGAGTTCACGCAAAAACTAGCAGGTAGATTTCAGTTAAACTGTTACATTCTTAAAGGTACTATTCCGACTAAAATCTTGCGGCATGTTTCATCAAAATCAGTCCAGTAGAATTGAAGATACAGCTTGATCCCTGTTTCAGTAGCAGCCCCTAAAGTACGGGAGCTCAAGTAAAAGTGGTTCTAAGGCTTTTTATATAAATCTATAATTGTGTTGGGATTTCCCTTGTAGCGGAATACCGACATTCACGCGAGCGGAGGAGACGCGGGCAAAAGCTAGTATATTATAATAAAGTGGTTGAGGAATAATTTTATACCCCAACAAAGTTACCTTACATTATAATATAAATCTTCACAACTTGTGAATACGAACGAAAAACGAGTAACTCGCAAGTCTTCAACCGTCTTTGCAAAATGCTGTTTACGTAAATTATCTAAGTCACCTTGTCATATGGAAGGAAGGTGGCTCTGAGTAATAAAGGAAGTTTCATGGGTTTTAATAATTATAAAAAGGTTGTTCCAATTGGATATTGATAATAAACACTGTGTGGTGCCGTATTAATAATAACGCCACTTCGATTAATAATAACGCCACTTCGATTAATAATAACGCCACTTCGATTCTTCCCGTGGGTACTGTGAGAACTAGCTAAGGAGCGTGCCAGGATAATGGGCAGCTGAGTTATCCTGTTATTCAATCAAAATCTACTGCGATCTCTAAGACGCCAAGCGTGGACATTATGGCAAATCGCTCCTTTTTAAAGAGGAAGTCCATGTCCCGCAGTGGACGAGCTGATGGTGTTGATTGATAATTTTTAGTAAGAATCTCGTTGTTGTAGATAGCGGATTGTAAAGTCTGTCAACCCGCACTAGGCCAGCGTCGTAGACTACGACCTAATCCCCCTCCTGATTAGGGGAGGTCCGTGCCCCTACAGTGGGGACGGAAATGGACCGGGGGATGAGATAGTTGTTAAAGTCACAAACGTGTTATGATAGTCTCAAATTCTATCTTAATTGAAAATCATGTGATAATTGACGTTACAGTATTTAGCCCTACTACGGCGAATCATGTCAACGGATAGCAGGTCAAACAGAAACTTAAATTATTGAATTTAAATCAAAATTATTTTATAATTTAAGATAATGTCTTTAAATAGTCATTTTTTATATATTGTCTCATAATAATTGTCTTCTTATTTTACTAAAGTTGATCAGCATAATTTTAAAATAAAACCAAAAATTAAATATTGATAAACTCCTATCCTTTCCATTTAAATGTTATCTAGGAGAGATCGCATTCATGCGGTAACATTGCCCAATATACACTGCCCACTTAGAATATTCAAAGATTTTTCATTTCTTGTTCGCTGTATTTTTGAAATTTATCAAAGAATAAGTATCTAAATTATTAAAAAAATGTAAAAATACATAGAAAATTACATACATAAATACACTCACACCGATATCCCATAAGTGTAGGCAGAGACAACAGGATAACGCTTCTGCCCATTATCCTGGTGTATACCTGGCACGCACAGCATCCATGGGAAGAGATGTAGTGATGCTATTATTATTATTCCGGCATCCAGAGCAAATAAACGTTACAATGAACTAATATATAACACTAAAACATGGACAGGTGACGCAGCGGTCTGGCTGTCGCCGAGTAACCCAACAAGAGCTTATAAAGATCTCCTGATAGTGTCACTCTTATTAATAACGGTGCATTGGACCTCCACACCATAAAGTGGGTCGTGTAAAATATAACACATAAAAGCGTCCTATATTACACTCAGCACGCGGTTACAGAACGATTCAGTCTAGACTGTTTCGTGTTCAACGGCATTTGGGTGTTGTTATGTCAACATGTACCAACCAACATTTTGTGTAGTCGCATCGCAACTTAACATTTCTGCATATACTCACAAATTACAAGCAATCAAGATGCTATTGATGGATTCGTTTCATGAAAACGTTATAAGTTTGTGAAGCATTCTTCATGTAAACATTTTGAACGGGCGATGATTTTAGATTTATTTTTGCATGTTTGAATTTTTATTCATGTATCGATGTTTTAGGCTAATGTTGATGCATTTATAAAATATTATGTATTAACGTTGATGCATTTATAAAAACAAGGAATATCAATAGCTAACTTGATAATAGTTACAGTAGCAGCAATTTGTTATTATTATGACGCTAACCAAAACGAAATTTTGCGAAATACAAATATACAACGTATTGTATAAAGTACGTTGTTCAGTGTACTATGAACAATACCTTGTACATATTGTACGTTCAGAATGAATTTCGATTGTTTTTACACACAAAGACTTTTTAACAACTCAACTTAACTCTTTGATAATATAAATTTTGTTACCTAAAACATGAATTTAGGTAGAACAAACACAAACAAAAAATTAACAAAAACGTCAAATGATTAACGTGAAAACAACAACAACATTATCTGAATATTTCTACAGGTCTGATCAGACACGATATAACCTAGGTGTCAGAATCAAGTGTTCCCAGAACAATTTTTTTATCTAATATTTATAAAAACGCTATAAAACTATTTTTGAAATAAAACTATTTTTAAAGCATTTATTGCTTTGTTTTTTCTTTAATTTTGGCGTTAAACTTACATAATTTCAATATTTTATAAAATGGGCAATTAAATTAATAATTCTATAGTCCATGCATGTTATTGACAACTGTTGAATTATATCTCTAAGGTAGTAAAAATTTACTCTCTTTAAGAAATTTATCCGTATGATACGAGTATAATTATGAGTTCTGTTAATTGTACATACAATGAGTATTTTTTGCATTATTAAAACATAAAAACGCAATTGCCGTACATCTCAATAAAACGAGATACAAATTTAATTCGGTCCACTCTTACCGCTGGGTTTACGGTCGGTAAACTCGAGATTACAATCGTAAAACCGAAGAAAAAAAAGACAAACTGCATCTGACAACGGTATTTGTATTCAAGGAACAGTAGGTTCGTTTACATAGGGTCAATTACGATTACAGCAATACGAGCCACATACGTTTGTAGCAGTATATAGTGAATTTGGGTTTCTGTTGATGAAGACAACTTTAAATGATGTTGAGATAAACGATGTGCTCAGCGCATTTGGTTATACGTATTCTTAATGATAAGGATGACTCTTCTGAATACTGTCACATACCGTCGGCCTTTAAGATTTTCAGATTTCAGGTTTAAGTCATTAAATCTATTATACAATACAATGATAAAAATTAAATTATCATCATCATCATCATCCCCATTCCATATCGTCCCCACTACAGGGGCACGGACCTCCCCAGATCAGGAAGGGGGGGATTAGGCCGTAGTCTACCGCGCTGGCCTAGTGCGGGTTGGTAGACTTAACACACCCATGCGGGTATGCAGGTTTCCTCACGAAGTTTTCCTTCTCCGATAAGTACCTTGGTGTCTACAATGTAGACCGTACATGAATTACAAATAATAATNNCGGGACCGGGATTCGAACCCACGACCCTTCGATCGTAAGCCGTGTCTAAAACCACTACACCACCAATGCATCAAAATACAATTAAATTATAATTGTAGTCAAATGTCACAGCTGCTATTAGACACCATAACAAATGTCTAATAGCATACATTAATTAGTTATAGTTTTAATCATTATTCTCATGATAAGATCATGCAAGTTGTTTTATTACACTCACATTCTGCATTAGCTTGACTTATATGTAACTAAAATATATTTGAATGTAATGGAATCTTCTGATTGAATTTTCACCTACTTCCAGACATCTAAATTAGAAAGAGATTTAAAAAATAGATTAAAAAAATTAAAACAAAATCACCGTTTGAAAAACTGAAGCCTTTAAAAAAGATAATTTACAGAGTACCGGACGTCCATCGTTGTTGAACAAAATATTAATATTTAGATATTTTGTTCCCTTTTTAGTTCGTATTACCTACTATAAAATCATATCTTTTATTTATTTTTTTAACTATAATCTCATTTATATGAAACTTATTAGAAGATTATTTCCTAAATATTGCTTTATTTTATTAAGATCTAGTTGAGATTCATCAATCATGGATGTCAGTATTCGCAAAATAGAAAGTACATATCGTCTGCGTTCACTCTTATTTTTTTCATTAGCCATATTAGAATAAAATCTTTGCAATAAATTCAGAGTTTATTTGTGTATTCATTTATCTATATATTTGTTTGTTTGTTCGAGCTTCACTCAAAAATAAGCGAGTAATTTTGATTAAACTGTTACAATCTTAAAGGTACTATTCCGACTTAATTAAAGCGGCGTGTTTCATCAAAATCGGTTCACTAGAATTGAAGGTACAGCTTGATCTCTGTTTTAGTAGCCGCCGCTTAGGTACGAGAGGTCAAGTAAAAGTGGTTCCTAGGGTTTTTATATAAATCTGTAATTGTGTCGGGATTTCCCATGTGGCAGAAAACAGACATTCACGCGGGAGGAGCCGCGAGCAAAAGCTAGTGTATTATATTATACTTTTATTGTATTAGTTTATTTTGTTACCCTATATTTATGTATTTGTATATAAGATTTAACTATTAGCTTATTACAATATATGGCTTTATATAAGTTTGTTGTTTCGCACCCCTTTATTTTCCATCAGATACTTCACCTACCTTATGTTATGTCAACACCATTTAAAGGCCGACTGGTAGAAAATGCCTTAGGCATTAATCCCGCTCATATACGTATGAGTGTTATAACCATAAGTTTGTCATAACATGACGAAGCTTATGGTTGAAATAACACAATGTGTCAAACAATTTTTATACATCCACACGAGTACGAGGAAAAGCTTTTTGCATTATTTCTTGTGTATGTACAACTTTTTGTTCTGAAGTCTTCCGATGTTTTCACTTTGTGCTTTCCTCGTTTAGAAGTTTTACATACTTGTTATTTAAGTAAAATGCTACTCGCGTGTGAACTTGTGAATAATAGAGTTGCTCTTTTCCATAAATAAGTCATAAAACTTTACATCGTCATTATCATCCCCAGTCTATATTCGTCCCCACTACAGGGGCACGGACCTCCCCTGGTCAGAAGGGGATTAAGTCATAGTTACCACGCTGGCCTAGTGTGGTTGGCAGACTTCACACACCCATGCGAGCATGCAGGTTTCTTCATGAAGCTTTCTTTCTCCGTCTAATGCATAGTATCTACACTGTAGAGTTGTATGTAGACCGTACATGAATTTGAAAAACTCAGTGGCGTGGGACCGCGGTTTGAACTCGTGACCTCTTGATCGCGAGTCGGGTGTTCTCACCCCCAGGGCCACCACGTAAAACTATACAAAACAATATTATTTGTTGTTTGCTAATACTTCTACTTACGCACGGTAACGTAAATATTAAGAAGATATCGCAAAATTAAATATTAACAGTAGAACAGCGTAAATTTGAATTCCGTAGGAGAGTAGCGCGATTTGAAATTCACCAAATATTAATAAAATTAACGATTTGCTCGAATTAAATCGAGCAAGAAAGTGCCACATGTGTTGGAGCGTACCCGAAGTAGCGTCGGATACCTTCATTACGGTCTAAGGAAAGGGAGGCCTGTATGAAATATGGCTTTTTAGGGGAAACTGTTTCTGCGAGGTACGATAACAAGTGGTACCCACCGACCATTAAGTCCGATAACATTTTATATTTTTCTTATTATATCAAGCTATAGTACACACAAAGATGCAAATAATTAGTGTTCTCTGCTGTTATAATCTTAATCTATGATACCAGGACTAGTAGTGTCTAAAATATTCACGTCACTCAGGCTTTAAACTTTCCACAATCATGAAATATTTCCATGAAGTATAGGAAAATATTTCAAGTGAGGTGCTGAATTCATCGTATCCACTAGTAGATACTGCTGATTACGTACCAGAGGTAGCTGTGATTCCGCGCCACTACCTACCCCGACTTGTTGTGAGACTGAAGACAAATGATGAAACTACAACAGTCACTACAATAGACACCCTTCCCGCTGCTGGTAGCAAAAAAATCTCATTCCGTGTTCCACCGCTATTAGATGAAGTGTTGTCACAAGGTCTAACTATGATAAAGTCCTTCAGCGAATGTACAAGCTCAAAGGCTCGAGGTGCTTTTGTGCTAACCGCTCCTTCCCCCTAACCTCCAAGGGAACGGCTAAAGTGCACTCTTATTCGATGACGCTGTAAAGTCAGTATCTGTAGCCAACAGCAATTATATCGAGAAAAAGTCAATTACATATGCAGTGTGTTCAAAAACTGTGTTGGTAGACATGTCTGAAAAGTATTTGTACAATTTAGAAGCCAGATCGGATGTTTAGTCTGTTGTTAGTTACAATCGACAATTATTTGGTTGTTTGCCAAATAATCGTCGATCGTACCAAAACGTATATAACCTTTTTGACACCACTATAAGAATGGAATAAAGTGTAGGAATGTTAAATATTGATTTTAGTGGGTCCGCTTTGAGTAAAAGGGTTTATGAGTTGTATACACATATTATAACACGTCTCCAAGGAGACCATGAGGGCTTTATATGTATATGACGGGCGCCCTGCATGCTCCAGCATATCAGTAACTGATGAAAACCACGACTAGTTATATTATTATATAGTGCATCATGATTTCTTGTCACAAAGTGAAATCGTCAATAAGGAGTATGTTCCTTATGGATACCTAACATATGATCCTTATGAATACCTTATGGAATAGGTTCCATAAGGTAGGCCTTATGTTCGAGGTTTTGTACACGAAGCAATCCAAAAAGGGCCTCATTTTCGACAAAAGAATTCATAACTTTTGCACCATGATAATGCACCTATTCACACTTCATAGCTTGTTCGTAAATTTTGGCCAAAAATAAAACTAATTATACTTTAGTCTTCATATTCATAGACATGGCTCCGTATGACACGCCGATGATATTAATAATGATGATAATATTTCTGAACACTTTCACACACATTGATCTAGTCTCAAACATCGATTTCCTGTATCTTAGGTACTAGGCATATGATATACATACTTATAAAAAGAAATACAATAGAAATAGATAAATATGTCCATGAATCGGATAAAAGCATTTGTGCTCATCACACAAAGTTTGCCCTACCAGGACTCGAACCCGGGACTCATTGACACAGGAAGCAGGGTCACTTGCCACTGTACCAGACAGTCGTCAAAGTGTATTAAGTGTATACAAGTGCATCGCTCTAAACGCTATCTCAAATATCGAGTTCTAGAAGTTGTTTCAAGTATTAGAATAAAACCCTGGCATAAATGTGTAAGATCTAATGCGGATTATTTTGAAGGATATAACATTAATTGTAAACGATTAAATAAAGTTCTTTAAAAAAAAACGATATTTCCCTTTACTTTTTGAACACACTACCTACACTCTTCAAAGTTGGTTCTTAATTATTGCAATCACTCGAAACGGAGGCGAATCCAGAAGTTGGACAGAGTAAAAAGTATTATTGCTATTTTTCGACTGTATGTCTCCAAAAGGCAAAGAGATGTTCCGCGGAGATTACGTTACGAACAACTCGATAAAGACATTAAAATATATGCAAGCGTCCGCCCAGGGAGCTTATAAACTCCCACCAAATTAGAGGCTGAGTTATCGGGCGCCTTTCACTATTATGTTTAATGAAAGCCTTGCATTAAGCTCTTGTTGTCATATTTTGTTTAAGATAACGCCTACGAGGGCTTTAATA
Source organism: Thaumetopoea pityocampa (assembly GCA_017165845.1). Taxonomy (NCBI): domain Eukaryota; kingdom Metazoa; phylum Arthropoda; class Insecta; order Lepidoptera; family Notodontidae; genus Thaumetopoea; species Thaumetopoea pityocampa. The sequence goes on along the minus strand of WUAW01037668.1, from coordinate 4,072 downwards.
GTCTATTGTTTATAATTAATAATCACCGCGGTTGGCGCAGCGCGGAAATCCCTACTATTAATTTGTTCATACTAGTAAGAATTATTATTTATATTTATGTTGCATTAAATATTAATACGTATTAGTGTATATATATACGAGTTGTCTGTACGTATTAATATTTTATTGGATCCCGATCTTATGTCTGATCAAAAGAGATTTATTATGAAATATATTCGTAATAAATATCTCCCGATCTGGCATTATCTCAACTTTTTGCGTCAGAGTTTGCTTTGGGGATGCGGCTGTAGGGCGGGTTAAGGTGACCGATTGACGTCATCCCCGTCACCACTACACAACCACCACCATCAGCCATTTGAATTCCAATGCTGGACATGGGTCGCCTCGTTAAAAAGGAGAGATTTATTACCATACTATATTTAATACCATAATCTCCATGCTCGGCAGGTGTCTTGGAGATCGCATTAAATTTTGATTGAATATTTTTTTATTATGTTGGTACATCCCCTAGCTGGTTCTCTCAGCATCCGCGGGAAGAGATAGGGTGACTCTATTATGATGCCGATGTCAGTCATCCCCGTAAGCCCTACAATCAGTGTTGAGTTGAGACACCAACTGAGATCCATTATTTTACGTGCCTTCCGAAATACGGAAAAGTCAGGGTAATGTTAACGTATATGCCAGGGAACGAACTGGAGACCTTTTGATTGGGTCGAGGTCATCCATTACTATGCTATCATGGCTTTCAGTCTCATAATATTTCTTTATTTCACAAACATTGTTATTTACTAAATAGATATATTTATAAAAATACATTATATATGCGGAAAATATAATACTAGTAAATTAAAATTTACTCGTAAAGGAGGGACGCTAACATGCGACATATTTCTATGTTTTGTTAAATATTACAGTGGCGAGGTTCGGAGCCCATCTGCGAACCCCAGATGTACAATACTAATTACCTGATCAAGGATAAGTTGTTACATTAGTTAAATTAAATATACATTTTATTTTTAAGGCTCACGAATGTCGTAATTATCTATCTATTATAAAATTGATAAATGTCAAATTTTCAAAAATCAAAGATATTTAAAAT
>WUAW01037660.1:4242-15131 GCA_017165845.1 Thaumetopoea pityocampa | reverse complement strand
TATATAACTCCTAAAATAACAATTTTATTGGCGTCCGATTTATCGAACGTTATGCACTAATGGGTTAAGCTTGGATTTCAAAACAATGTTAATTATCTACGCCTTACAAGCAGGTAATGACACAAATTTGAATTGCTAATAAGAGAATAAGTGGGGCTAAGTATTTCCGTGCAAATTACGAAATATTGTCTATTGTGTTCATCACAATTATATGTAGGTATGTACTTATAATATAAAACTAATTTGTCATTTTAATTAGGACACAGTGTTTTGAAATAATAAGCACATAAACATTACCTTCTGTTAGTAGCCAACATGATATGTATTTATACAATTCAAAATGGGCCCACAGTCCACAATAGAAATGTCGATAAAATATAGACCTTTCCCAGAACTCGTCAGATTGGATGTATTTCATGCTAAACACGCTTACTGAAACAAAATAAATATTCACAGGAACTGGTCCGGTTAGGTTTCGTAGCTTATTAGTCATTAGTAAAAGTGAATTGATGGAGAGGCCAATGACACGAGCACGTGTGCGTTTCAATCTTATATTTTAAGTCATGGTCTCGATCTTGCGTGTAATGTTTTCACATCACAAAACAACCTGGGCAGGCGGATACTGGGATTCGGATCTTCATAATTGCGTTATCAACATTAAATATAAGCTTTTGAGAGTAGGCACACCCATTTTACCTTTCATGTCTATATTCGTCCCCACTCCGGGATCACGGATTTCCTCTAATCAAGAGAGGATAAAGCCGTAATCTACTACACTCACCTTTTTTTCTTATGTACAGAAAATACCGTCGCGCCGAAGGCACAATACGACGGTTATGTGAGAATTGCACCCACTAAGAACTGTGCGGCGTCCGCCTTGGCCCTTGCGCCTGAGCGCGGGAAGCACGCAAGCAGTCATCCGTGATTCGGACGTGCTGGAACATGATCGCTCGCGGGCCTCTTCTTTCGGGGAGGAATCACTCCGCAGGCAACATCCTATGGCGGCTACAGATCCACATAGTTCCTACGCCTACGCGTCGAACGTCTCCGCCGAGCCTGATTCTGCGCGACTTCTTCGCGCAGCCGCTCGGCCGCCGCTTTTACCGACATCACTGCCTCGTAAAAAACGGCAACTGCCGACTAGACGTTTTCGCTCAACCATGACTGATATCACGGCCGGAAGAGAGCGCGTCCGTTCTCAAACTACAACAGCGAGTTGGAGCCGCTGAGCGTCTTACGCCGGATACGCCAGCAGGGTGTGAGACCCCGTGACTTCCGGGGCGGGGCAGTGACGACGTCTGCCCCTACATCTATGTTTCTTTAGCACGCTCTGTAGACTAAACGGCTTGATGGATTTTAGCTGAGGTGTCATAGATTCGTTTTCACTGTGAGAGTGTGACACTGGGTATATCAAAATTATAAAAAAATAAAAAGGCCATTTTTTTGCGTCAAATTATATATCGAGTGGGGTATCAAAATAGTTTTATAAATGGCTTACATAAATATATACAACATGTAAGTTTAAATGTAATTTGGAATGAGAAATGCAAGAAAAATAAAGCCAAAAAACTAAAATAAAACATTATTGAAAAAACAAAATAACCGATTGCGTGATAAATTGCAAACTTAAAATTTTCAAATTTATTAAATGAACTGAAAAATAGAAACAAGCTTTTTTTGAATGATCATGTTGGACAGTGTTTACAAACGCAGTCGGATGCATTAGGATATTGGAACTTTTCCTACTAAATATTTTCTCGCTCCATCCATAACACCCACAAAATCGCTGGTTATTCATGATGGAAAGTATTGTGAATATTTGATGCCTCCGACTGCGTTTGTAAACATTCAAAAAACTAAAAGAAATATTTAATTTTTCAACTTGTTTCTATCTTTTCAGTTAATTTAGCTTTGCAATAACTAGCAATAGGCACACCCAGCCCCAAGTACATGGGCTGTTACGCTGGGTTTATTAAAATCACAATTTATTCCAATATTTAAAGTTCACCGTTTGGTGATATGGACGTATTTACTTTTTATTCATGTCAGAGTAGACGTTAAAAAGTCGGTCACGTTTGAAAAGTCAGTTTAAAAAGTCGGTCAGTTGTGTGGTAACTCGTGGAGTGAATACCAAAGTAATCAAAACAATCGAATAGAATTAATTAATATAATTGACACATACGCGAGCACGGTTAGACTAGTCTTATGACTAGTATAACTAGTCTAAGGTGAGTAACTCGCTACTACACTACATCGTAGGTTTGTACCCACACGAGACAAATTGTATTCAACAAAGATATTTGTTTTGTCAACCCACCAGTCTACTATGCGCGCCATGAGAACTTTTCTTCTGACACTTTTCTCGTGTTTTGTTCATTTATCTCTATATGTCTATATACACTAACATGTCTGCACATTATAACTAATCGTTACATCAAAAGTAGAATAAAAGATATCTATGGAATATTATTCTACGAACCCACCATTACTGCATCCACTTAGACCAGTCCACGCATGCTAAGCCGAATAAAATCTTGGACGAGAAATTATCATTCGTGTCGCAAACGTTAAGGAAAGCAAGATAAAATTCTATGTCAACGACTTTTCTTCGGTCATGCGCGAGTTATCTTGTGTTGTGTATAAGTCAGCTGGTCACTGCAAACATGCTCTGAGTGTTGTGTTAGAGAATATGTTTGAAAAATTCTCGCGACACGTGGATTAGTTACTTGCATGGAAGTTGTTTAAAAATATCGGCTGTATGTACTAAAAACATGAGAAAATTGGCACAAGTTTAATAACTAGACTAACTTTCTTAGAGGGGTTCAAAGTGCTAGCCACGACGCTTTAAGCTCTATTCTTTGTGACAGAGTTGAGATACCCGAACAGTGCGAACCCTTTCACCCATGATTTCTTAAAAATCATTTCGATGCGCGTCTTTGTTTTTATGTAGCCTCTCAAAAAATATGTTATTGCATTAGGTTTAGCGACTTTGGAAGCCAATCCACACGATTATCGCACTCTATTTATCGGAGAAAACGCATATCTAAACATCGATGTACGTTCATCGCGAAATAAGCCGGTGTACCGTCACGCTGAAACGTCATATTCTGATTCATGAGAAGTCCACATAAATCCTTACTATTAATTTGAGTTTCAATTGAATCTCCAGGTCATGCCGCAATAAGTTAATTCTGGTCTTTGAGATTGTGTGGCATGAAAACTGTGCTTATTAAAATATTTTAAATAATCCCTACCCAAATAGTACCTATACTAGCCACTCGTATTAATGAGGAGTCTGACAAATCATACGAGTTTTTATGCTACCATAAATGCTCATTGTTCATATCATTAACAATAATCCTTCTTATGAATGAAGCTTCGGCTGTCCAGAGTACTTTAGATGCAAAATCTGGACTTTCAGTTAGCTTTGACACCACATACATGACACGAGGTTTATAATCTCCAACGTAATAACGATAAATTTGTCGATCTGATTTTGAAATTTTACAATAAAATAAGAATTAAACCTACACCATGTACTATGTAACGATGGATATACGTTACGCTCAATATACCGTATCCGCTAACCATTAGCGTAACCGCTTATTAACACATTAATAGGAAAAATTTGGGAACGTTACACATAACCAAGATACAAACAACAAGTTGTAAATCTTGTTGGATATAAGTTATCTTTAATTAGTACTAGAGTACTACTTAATACACAAACATATTGATATCTCTGTATTATGTTTTTACGATTTGAACAAAAGAAATGAAGATCCTTATATCTCTTATAATAAATTAATAGAAGATTCCTATATCTTACTAAAAAACTTTAAAATTAGTAAGTGATAACAGAGAAAAGTAAGAAATTAAGGACTCAACACCTTGCGGACCGATGACCTATCGAAGTCGTGAATATATGTTGGAAATAAAGGTGCAAAAGGCAGTAAATTAAAGCTCTCAGAGGGCAGTATTTGCGGGCATCTAGTTATAAACATTGTTTAGTAACATCAACTGTTAAAAAAAATTGTTTTAATTAAATATCTCTACAGTACCTCCAACTTGATACGCCATCAAGTAAATTATTCCTTGAATCAGCCGCTTCATAGCTTTAGCTCCGTAGACGGCAGTTTCAGTATCCAAAGGAAATTTCTCAGAAATGAAGTCTTTGTATCGCTTGAATGAAAATATTGGCCCCACAAGAAAACAGGCAGGAAAATAAAGGAAACCAATCAACTCTATGAATGTTGGTGGACTCTCCAGAGCAGTCAGTGCATTATTTGTTGATAGTTCCTCTCCTTTTAATTTCTTTTTACCATCCCAGAGGTCAAAAGATAGAGCGATTAATTTCAGTGTTAATACACAGTGAGGCATAGTCCATGTTATATCATAGTCTTCAGACTCGGTCCCCATGTACCCAGCGAGAAGATATGTCATGTTAAATATGAATGTAATAATAGCATTAATTTTGCCAGGCCCCAAACACATAGTCGTAAAATAAATAACTATAGCAGGTATGACATTGTGATACATTGATATCCCAAAATTGTAATAAGCCATGTCCATTCCCGTGACCACAAAGTACAAATTCCTGAACTCCACATGTTTTTTTATATATTTATGGTAAATTATTGCGAGCGGAAATCCCATTAGAATTGATATTATTAGTTTTAAAGCTGGTTCCGTGGTGCCAATAAAATAGGCAATGCATGGAACCGGACTAAGTCCGCATATACCCAGGAAGTTGAGAAACAAGCCCAACATTGTGCAGTATCTGTGAACAAAAGATTTTTATCATTCATGATGATTTTTCGAAACATAATGGTTGATAATGTTAATTCCAATGGTTGTTTCTAGATAATAATATGATGCAGATAAAAATGATGAAAAAGATAGTTCTCTGCATTTGATGAACAAATCCGAATTGCTATTTAATTCTAAGTTATACAGTCTATCAGATTAGCTGATTCTAATGTGTTTTTAATGAAGCAGGAGTAACAGTTCTTTATACTGTGTAGTGACTGCAGATAATAAATAATTATTTATTACTGGCTTTTATCTTCAGCTTCCTTCGCGTTGGTGTCCTACATGTCAAAGACCGTTGAAGATAGATATTTTTCTATCCCTCGGGAAAAGTTTTATTCCAAGATAAAAGGTATCCTATGTCCTTCTTTGTACCCCCGACAATGTGTATAAAAAAATTCATAATGATCGGTTGAGTAATTAAGGTATGAAAGCGTAAACAACAAATAAACTCTCATTCCCATTTAAAATAATTAGTTAGGATGTACGTAGCCGGTCCCATAATGAACTGGCCTGATATAGTTCTACGCGACCTGTCGATACATGTTATGTTGTATCGAATAGTACATTTATCGTGTCATTTACATACGAACACGCATCAACACGAAAAACGTAGTCTCAGTTTAGCAGTGGTTTGAACTGAGTCGCGTATTTCTTCAAAATGTCGAAAATCGAGTACCGAAGCGTCATAAAGTTTCTGTTTAAAGAGGCTTATCCCCCGCCCAAATAAAATAACGATTAGATGGTGTGTTTAAGGAATCTGGCCCCTCTTATGGCACAGTGAAAACATGGGTGAAAGAGTTTCGCCTCGGGAGAGAAACCGCCGAAGACATCGGTCATAACGGTCGACCCGTGGAAGTACTCACTCCCGATACTATTGCTCTAATCAAAGAGGAGGTTTTAAGTGACCACCATTTGAAGATTAGAGAAATTGCGGCTAGACTTGTGCTCTCTAAGTACCGTCCATCGTGCAATCTATGAACATCTTCATATGAAAAAAGTCGGTGTAAGATGGGTTCCGAAACTTCTCTCAGCTGGTCAGAGACAGGAGAGAGTGCGCTGTGCTTCCGAGTTTTTGGATCTTTGTGGAGAAAACCCAAAGAATGTTATTACTGGTGATGAAACTATGGTCTTGTATTATGATCCAGAAAACAAGCGCGAGACAATGGAATGGCACCAAAAAACTCATGTGCACAATATTTTGGGATTTTCAAGGTGTTTTCATGGTGGATTTTAAAGAACGCAATACAGTCGTAAATGGTGAATATTACACTTCATTAATAGATAAATTGCGAGACATAATAAAGGAGAAGCGCAGAGGCAAGCTGTCTAAAGGTGTCCTGTTACTTCACGACAACGCCCCAGTTCACACTGCCGGTGTTTCGAAGGATGCAGTTCGTCAATGCGGGTTCACGGAACTGGAACATTCGCCTTATAGTCCTGACATGGCCCCGTTCGATTATTATTTATTTCCAAATTTAAAGCGGGACTTAAGGGGAAGAAAATTTTCAAGCGATAAAGAGTTGCAGGCGGCCGTCATCAGTCATTTTGAAGACAAGGATTATGCTTACTTTTATAAAGGCCTAGGGATGTTGGTTCACAGATGTGAAAAGTGTATCAGTATTAGTGGCGATTATAATGAAAAATAAAATTGGTATCGTTTCATTTTCTTCGTTTCTTCATAGTTAGGCCAATTCATTATGAGACCAACTACGTGTCAATTGTTAATAAATTATACTCAACAAATCAAAGGACTAAAAGTGCTTAGATATAATTGACATTTATGGGGTTACAATTAATGAGTCAAAAATTAAGTATTAGTTGTAAGCAATGTGTTGCATGTAAGTATGAAATTGGTAGACTGCAATAAATATTGCATCAGACAGTATCCACTATTGAGAGAAAGATTGCCCCTCTTCAGAAGTCCGCTTACAGCATGCCAACTTAGTACAGATTGGCAAACATTTATTTGCATTGCCCAGTGCAGATGTTTTTGTTGGCAAACAGGTTTTTTCATGAAGTTTCCCTTCTCCATCAAGCACATTATATCAATAATCTAGATCATACAAATACAGAAGGCATCTTGTCATTATCACATTAGAGACCATCGTATGAATAATAACGATTCACCATTATGTTGAATACTTTAATGCCTTGAAAATGGATAAACAATCAGTTATACGAAAAAACGAGATTATTTTTTTCTTTCAAGGACTGCAACAAATAGCTAATAGACTACCAGAGACTAGAAAGTACATGATACCAATGATTTATAAATTATTTTCTTTAGTATACTAATGATTTTTATTGCTACAAATCATAGATTGAAATTACGAGAATAATGATATATGTATTTACGATAACAATAGTGTTTGTCTATTACCATTGCTCCAATTTCAGTACAAAAAGTCAAAATTTTAAGAAAAACAATTTCAAAGACCAATTATCTAAGCATTAATCTTTTTTAATTCGTTTCGATTTTGCAGAATTAGAAGTATACTATCCTCTGTCATACAAGATATTTTGTTAACATATAAAAATTTAAAATCAGAAATTGTAATCCTTAAATTATTATTTTTTTTAACATAAATATATTCTTCCTGTTTCATAAAAAATGTAACTGATAAACGAGGTCATTACATGTAGTGTTTTAGCATAGTCTCATGATACTGACTGTTTTAGGTTACTAATTTTCTTCCAACTTTGAAGGAAGTTATCTTCCAGAGGGCAATAAGGTGTATAAGGTGTATTGCAATTCAGTAATAAATAATTCTATACTTAATGTTCTATGTTTAGTTTTGAGGACACAAATATATGTATAGTGAATAATTAAGCACTTTTTGAATGATTCATTTGTATTCTAGATATACCCATACTTAGGATTGTAACATAATTTACAATGATTAGTAATAATTTATGGTTTGTTCTGTCACTGTCTGTTTTGTATATTAAAATAATAAATAAATACACTGATTATTAAGTTCTTTAGTGCACAATAGTCCTCCCTAAAACTGCTACATGCACTTGTTATTCGCAGAATTCTCAGTGAACAATGGGGCGTTAATATATAAATTGGAAATAGGTTTGAAGAGATTGAGTTCGGTGCAGACAAGAGATATGGTAAGAAGGAAGAATAAGGAAATAGTAGACCAAGATCTAGTAGCTGAGCAAAATCTCATAGAATTACATTATTACAACAGAGACCTCAGTTGATGTTGGTTGAATGGCAGGAACATTGCTGTCTATTATCCTGCTTAATCCCTCAACCGGTTTTCAGAGGATCTATGCGAAGAAATGGAATAACGCTATTATTATACTGAAGCCACATTGAAATTTTCTTCAACATTTTTTATTTATTTACAGTTCATGCATATATGTGACACTGGAATAATAATATGACAATCTTCTCCCATGGACGCAGTGAGAGCCATCTAAGAGATATACCAGAATAACAGATAGCAGCATTATCTCCAAGATGCCTGCCAAGCAAAAAGATTATGATAAATGCCTTCTTAAAGCAGTGGATTTCATGGAAAGGTTGATCTTACATGTGACATTTACAAATAGCACAAAGGGGCCCAAGAAGTAAAGTAGGGAGCTATTCATATAATTTTATATAAGAACAGAAGTATCTGTGGACCCTGAGTGATAGATTGAGGAATAGGGTGATAAGGGACTGGTGTAAGTTGAAATATGATGTGGTGACAAGGATCGAGAAAGGAATGCTCCAATGGCTTGGTCATTTAGGAAGAATGAGTGAAATTCGATTGACGAAACGAATATACTGGGCAAATGTGAGTGGAAGTGTTGGAAGAGAGCACCCAGGAAAAACGTACCTTGACCATATCAATAACTTGTTTCAAAAGGCCAAGTTCGTAGCACCCATAATCGACGAAAGTGTACAATGCGATTTAGATGAGAATAGGATCGACTTTGCGCCATATTGTGACGTCATAGCTGTCAATTCAAACCAGTTAGGTAGGGTGAGCAAAACAACAATTTATAAAAATAAAATTTATTTACAAGATTGAGTGAAAAACAAATTAATCAGAATCTAGCTCTTCAATTCCGCTCATCTCTGCATCACTGAACGAGTAATTATCGTCGTCGTCATCACCATCATTATCACTGCTGCTTTCCCCTATAAAATAAAATATGAATTATTGTTTTTAAAATTTATTCCACCAACTGTTATTTAAAATAAAAATGGGCATTCTGTTACCTGTATTTATAATAAAACTGAAGTTATCATCGTCTTCTAATATTTCTCTTTGCCAGTACTCATTTTCTATACGTTTGATGATGATTTAATTCTTTCTTCCAATCGTAGCGCGTAATAGAAACAATTATTTCTGGTGTCAAACTCTCAATTTGGCTTTCTAATTGTTTAACGTTTTTGTCTGCCACCCTACCCTTAATTAAGTGCCAAATATATTCAATTGGATTTAAGACACAATTGTAGGGTGGCAGCCTCAAAACTACAAAACCATGAGAGTTGAAACTATTGTCTATGACATAGTTTTTTGGCGGTTTGTTCCTTTTTATTGATTGATACAGTTCTGCTTTTGTGAAGCATTGTCGTGTTGAATATTCTTTTCAGTGAGCCTGACTGCATGTCTGCTTTTTTAGTGTTCATATTTGGAGGGTTAGATGCTTCCGTGCTGTGGTAAGGAGCATTATCACGATTACAAAAACATTATTACGATAATGGCATTTTGCGGGAGATTGGGAATCTTTCATTAATCCATTTTTTAATGGTTGGCACCATTCATTTCGCCGAGATAGTCACCGGCTTTTAATTTGGACTTAAATATGAGAAGTGCCCCGTCAATGAATCCGTTTTCACCCCCAGTGTGAGTGATAATCCACCGACGTCTTGCGCTATCATTTTTTTTTGACGCCGGATATAGTGCTTGTCTGCCAACATTTTTGTAGTGCGTAGTGAGTATTAACTGTGTAGTGAGCATGAATCCAAGTTTCATCCAAATATACAACCGGTTTCTTATCTGCACCCAGCGCATCATTTCGACGAATACGTCGCAAATATTTGGCACGCCAGGCTTTAATGTTAGGCTTTTGTATAAGAGCCAACCTATTGCTGACATTTTTTAAATTTATAACCCAGTGACTTTACCAATATCCTTCTTAATGTAGCTTTGCTACCTGGAAATCCTAAGTCCTCCTTTGCGGTAGCAAATATTTTATTTCATGCTGGATTTTTTTTCTCACTGTGTATATTGATTTTATAATGTTATGCAGAGCAGCAATTCCAAAACTATCGCATACCACTAATTTACCTCGAGCTTTCTTTTTTGATATCTTAATCTTACTACAGCTAGCCTGCGCATCTCTCTTCTCGCGTCGGATACGTGTTAACGTGTTTTTATTTATCCCCGTAGCCAAATGAACTTGCTCGGCTACTTTACTTGCATTTTGCAGGGTTTGCAAAATGGTAGCATACATTTCACGAGTCAAACTTATATTTCCTTCAGGTTCTGAGAGGATGCTTGCTGCCTTTAATTGTTGCATCCATTTTAATTCGAATTCTCGCTCTCAAAGTATTTGTCTACATTGCAGACAATCTCCGAGCTCTCCCATGTAACACAGAGCCTCATTTACTCATTTTAGAGCTAAATAAGTAAGACAATAACAAAAAAAAAATAACAATAATCACAAAATTAACAACCATGAAACAAAAAATTTACCAAAGAAACAATATTAAGTAGTCCACAAGCACATACACTCAGTCGCACGACGATGCACACTAACAACGACAAGATGGCGACTGGCGCCCTTTTTTTCTATAATAATTTTGACGTGGCTTCTAGGCCTTTCCGCCATGCAACCTCTTTATTTTTAGGCGAATTGGTGCCAACAATGAAAATAAGAAAGAAAAAAGTATGGTTTTAAAAAACTAATAATGACTTTAAATAATTAAATATTATATTTGGCTAATTTACTACTATTTAACGTTTTTATTTAAATTTGATGCAAGACTTTTTTAAACAGAGCAAAATAAAAAACTTATTTGCATATCAATAACGGTTTATTGATATGCAAATAAGTTTTCATTGCAAACT
>WUAW01037659.1:1886-15118 GCA_017165845.1 Thaumetopoea pityocampa | reverse complement strand
GATTCTTGACTATTCATAAGTACCTGTTGGGTTTACATGAATAAAAAATTTTTGACTTTGACTTTGTAACGAAAAAAAGGATATACTGTTTTATGACGTCACCGACATTATTGTGAGGGCATGCGAGAGAGATAGCGAGACATCTCCACTACGCCACACTCTTAAGCTCCCGCTCCCGTCCCGCTCTACTAAATCATTATCACTAATTCCATATTGTTTTCACCGAAAGTTTATTTTGTAGTGGTATTTTTTGTCGAGTATAAAATAATTTAAAAAATCAAATATAAGAGACAACCCTATTCGTATCTCTGATAAGCGTTTTGATTTTACAAGTCAAAATTCCAGCCGCATTCCGCCGCGCCGATGCGTCGGTTATATGAAGTTTCCACTAAAATACTCAGGGTCCTGAATGAAATCTTCCGAAGGCAAATATTACGGGATTGATGATCATCATCAGCCCTTGGAAGTCCAGTGCTGGATTCGGGCCTCCACTTTAAAAAGGAGGGATTTGCCATAATCTTCACCCTTGGCAAGAGTCTTGAAGATCACAGTAGATTTTGATTAAACAACAGAATAACGCTGCTGCTCGTTATCCTGGTTCTCACAGGATCCATGACAAGAGATTGAGTGAAGTGAGTGATTACAGGGTCACTCCCTATCACATCTATTACTATTATAAAATTTTGAAATGTCAAATTTTGTAAATTAGAGAAATTTAAAGAAAACAACTAGGTCGAATTATTAAGGACCTCTGAAAGCAAAATCGTCGATGTTTGTCTATTTGTTTATTCGAACTTCAGGTCTGTGTGGATTTGTGAAAGGATGCGCGTATTGTATAAATAAACACAAACTTGAATGACTCCTGTTTATCCCCACATAAAATATTGATTTACAAATATAAAATATCATGCTTGTGGAATTTTCGCACCGTGACCCACTCGATACTTCCTTTGTTAGTAACCTAGCAACGACGCTCGAAATTGAAAGGAGAGTGAGTGCGGCCAGGAACGAGCCGCCACAACTCAAGATTAACTGATAGATATTAGTCAAACAGTCTTAAAGTTACTATTTCGACTTAAATACTGCGGCACGTTTTATCAAAATCGGATGAATAGAATTGAAGATACAGCTTGATTCCTGTTTTAGTAGCTGCCGTTAGGGTACGAGAACTCAATTAAAAGTAATTCTTAGGCTTTTTATATAAATCTATGATTGTTTCGGGATTTTTCATGTAGCCAAAAACCGACATTCACGCAGGTGGACCCAAAGGCAAAAGCTAGTACATACGACTACTTATAAGCAAAAGACAAGTTCTTCATTCTAGAAATTTAAATTTTAAAAGTTAATATCACACGGGCAGATAAAAGTAAAAAATTAAAATAAATTAGCACTTTGATATCATCACCAATTACATTGGTTTATATAAATCTACGATTGTTACGGGATTTCCCGTGTTGCGGAAAATCGACATTTACGCGGACGGAGTCGCGGGCAAAAGCTAGTTAGTAATAATACACGTAAAATCGTACAAAAATATATATATATATATATATTGTGAAAACAACATTACCGCCTCACCGTAAATTAGGATTTCTGTATTTAATATTTTTTACGATGTTCACGCCTTTCGCGTCCTGCTCCAAAGCTCGTGAGTTATGTGGGGCTCACCCACTTAAATTTTGTTCATGGGAGGAAAAACCGACTCCTCATAATTTATGAGCGCGGTGTGCAACTTGCTGCTACTTATGTTTCAGCAAAAAGTTTCAGCTACTTAAGCTTTTACAACACAATTAAATAATAAAAACCTTGGTTTCGACCGAAAAGTTCTCGTTTGAGTACATCAAATCTTAATGTATGCGCACATTTTCAGACTTATAATTAAAGTTGAAAGAAAACTTCCTCATTCGTACTTGAAGTGGGTATCTGGAAGTTATGAAAGTACGTCATGGTCGCGGATGTGGTTGGAATAATGAAACTCTAATTCGCTTTATGTCGATCCTATCATTATTATCAGTCCGTGAAAGTCCACCAATGGACACGGTGATACTTAAAAAGGAGGGATTTTGCCATCGCCTTGGAGATTGCTGTAGATTTTGATTGAATAAAAACTCTTTTGCCCATTATCTAGGGTGACATTATACCGGCACCACACCGCATTAATATCTTCTAAGGAATACCTTAGAAGATATTAATTAATTAATAAATTTAAATTTCATGGTGTGCAGAACAATGGTGCCGATTCTGTTGTAACAGAACTTAACTAAATTTGGTCCCTCCCTATCTTTTTCTAATGTCAAACGCCAAAACGAGATAGCTACAATTTTGGTGCTGTCAGTTTCGTTTAGGAACGTCGAAATTAAAAGATTTAGGCGCGATTTCGGAACACACAGACTAAAAGATACGCAAAAACGCAACATTTATTTAAACCGTTTGACATAAACGCAAGTCAGTACTCGCTATAAATGTTTGCTATCTCGTTTTGGCGTTTGACATTAGAAAAGGCTAGAGAGGGACCAACTTTAGTTTAGTTCTGTATAACAGAATCGGCACCAATATCTGTCTAAATTGAAACCAAAAGCAACTATTATGTTTAAAACGTTGAGCGCCGCGCGAATTCTGATGAAAATTCCCTTCGGGCCACGCGCGCCCTTCGGAAGCGTCGGTAATGCGGTATAGCAATGCAAAGAGCAATACTAACATTGAAATTTACTCGATACAGCTATGTGAACAAAAAGCCTTTGCGTTACTCAGTTGAGGGCATTAAGATAAGATATAACTCAATAATTATAATAATATAATTCAATAATTATAATTTCCTACATCAAACGATCGTAGCAGGTGGAAGGAAGTCGTCTTTGCTTACCCCAATGGGAAAGAGGCGTGACTGTATGTATGTATGTAGTATGTACTATGTCTCTGCCTACCCTTATGGGATGTCGGCGTGAGTGTATGTATGTATGTATAACTCAATAAGGTACATTTGGTCAAAATAGATTCGTAAATAACCTATATGTGTTTCAAATATATAACGCACGATGCACGTAACGCATCCGATAGCTGCGAGCCACTTTCCGCAGTTCGTCACTTCATCTAGCCGGAGGGCGTCGTCCCACATTACGTTTGCCCAAACGCAGACTCCACCGCAGTACTCATATGCTCCAACGATTGTCGGTTCTGCAAGAAATGTTAGGTTAGCTTAATCAATTACTACAATTAAGATATTTATCGAAATTATTCACTAACTCCAACTCACCAATAAATCTTTGAACGCACCACCGAGCACCGCACATTGCACAGCTGACAGGGAGCTCCGACTAATTGCACTTTCTCGTCGGCCGCGCAGCTCGCTTCTATTGTAAACCGCTTTCGAAGCTTCCAATTAAACCTCACCCTCGACTCACGGTTTTGTTTCTCAAAATGGCCTTTATTGTAATCACCATGATCGTTAATGAATTTTGTTACGCTTTTACGAAGCTCTTTAAAGCCGCGATCAATATATTCGTTTAATTTTGCCCAACTGCGCCAGAAGGAGGGTTATGTTTTTCGAGTGTATGTATATTTGTTTGGCACACTCTGTAGCCTAAACGGCTTGTTCGATTTTAGTTTGAGAGATGTCGTTAGATTTGTCTTAATTGTGGGAGTAACAAAATTATAAAAAATTAAAATGGCTGATTTTGGTGTCACACCATACATGACATGAAATGGCTTACAAAAATATAGACAAGTTATATGTTCAAATATAATTTGGAATGGAAAATGCTAAAAAAATAAAACTAAAAAAATTAAAATAAAAACATTATGGAAAAAACCCGACTGCGTGAAAATATGAAGACATAAAATCTTCAAATTTACTTAAAAAATGAACCAAGAGAAATGTTGTGAGAATCAGCTAATGAGTGTACCGTACCAGCCCCTTAACCAAGTTGACATTCTACAATCGTTATCGCTAATAGAAACGAAAAAAATGTATTGAAATGACATTTCTAAATGCCAAGTCACCCGTGACTTATCGATTACAAATGTCATTCCAATAAATTCTTTTTGTTTCTATTAGCGATAACGATTGTCGAATGTCAACTTGGCTACCCCTAGCCAAGTTGACATTCGACCGGCAGGCTGATGAGAAGCAGCGTCATCCTGTTATTCAATTAAAATTTACTGCGAGATCGAGTTTTGGAGATCCAAATAGCTTGCCAATCGCGGAGATTACGGCAAATCGGGAGCGATTTATTTTGTCATTTATCTCCAGCCGTGTAATTCCAGAGGCTGATGATGATCATTTAACTACAAGAAGGCTACTACAAGATTTATATCTAGTAACCTGTCTACTAAATTTTGAAGTATTACTCTTCGTCTATTTTTATTTGTATTCAAATTATCTAATTCTTTTTCATTGTGTTAACACTTTCGATATTATCAAAGAAAAATTCCTCAGTTTAAAAATACTTTGAGCAATCTTTATTTGTTTCAATAAATACCCTTTTATTGCACACTGATATAAAATTGACATATTTAAGTAAAAACAATGTGTACATTGGAGGTTTTTTTCCTAAATTGCTATCTCTTAGACAACCTTGTGGACAGGAGTCTTCGATTAGGTCACGATGGAAACCAGTATCAGGCAGTGTTATTTAATTTGACAGGGCAACTTCTGCTTTATTTTTTTTTAGTTTATTATTAATATTATAGGGGCTTTTAATCCTTTGGATTACATCAGCTCCATTGCTTCCTTATGTAGTTTAACCTATCTCTATTGTACTATTTATAAAGACTATCTCTGACGGTTCACTGTAGATAAAAACACAGTTTTTGTGCCGATACAGAAGTGGGGCTAGCCAAAATACTTTGGACCAGCCCCACAACTAGAGCATTCGCCCTTATCATCAGAGATAGACTGCTGCTTTATATAACTGAGTATGTGCCGACATGTTGTTGTGTAATGTCCTCGTCAAAGTCGGACTAACCCTATCAGACGGTCTGATTTCATTAACAACTACTGATATGGGTGTAAAATGGTCCAGTGTTAGTGCTAATGTCTTGTAGTGTAGGCTTACAAGCATGCTTAGTGTGAAGAACTCCAGCTCACATTTGAATCCACCATATCTTGAAATTTAAAAGTAAACTAGAATGGGTATACTTACTGGTACGAAGATTCGCTTCAAGAAGAATTTACTTTTACTATGATATATAAAGTTATAATGTCCATAAAGACGCTACATATATACACGTGTTAAGGGGAATATGGTATTAGTTCCTCTCTAATGATATTTTGGAGTATTTTAAATATACGTACCGTTGTCATTGTTGAGGGGACTTATTTCACTACAATGGTACCATGCATCCTCAACAGATGGTGCAGCTCTTGAGTGACGACATTAGAAGTCTGAATCGCACGAACGAAGTTTAATAGCGACTTAGTGTATATACAACGTCCCAAAATCAACCGTCGGTGCAGTGGCACACATAACACCCGTCTGATCGGAAGACCTTCCCTTTTCCGATACACTCCTGCCACAATTCAACCATATAACTGGTGACGTAATCCTCAACATCATCATGGGTCATAATAATCATTCGTACTGTGATAGAACTTAGTCTGTCTGATAATGGTTAAAGTTAAATAATTGTTTTAATGAGGGGCCCAGCTGAAAATCAGCGCTGTGGTTAGGTACCACAGAATAATTATCCTAAGTGGCTCTTTCAATTTTGTGTCATATGTATTATTCACAATTTACTGAACATAGTGCTGTGAATCAAATAAAAGTTTTGTTCTTCCTTCTATAATGGACATTTTACGTATGAATTCGTTTAAAGTCGCATAATCGTCAATATCGTCCTAAACTTTAGGACGATATTGACGATTATATAATTCATATCTAAAATTAGCTAAAATAAATAGATAGAAAAAATCATTTATTTGACTTGCGCTACTATGTTTAAAAAGCCGTGAAGACGATTATGTAACACAAACTATTTTGGAACCTAAACTCTTTTGTCTAATGTATATATTTAACTATAAATAATATATTGAATACTAGCATTTGCCCGTGGCTCCTCCCAGTGTATGTCGGTTTTCCACTACATGGGAAATCCTGAAATAATCATTGATTTATATAAAACTAGTTTTTGTCCACGGCTCCTACTGCACGTTAAAAAAAGTGCGTGGGATTCGTGTCGAATTTTTAAGCCACGGCCGGATTTTAGATAGGTTAGCTATTTTAAAATCTAGTTTAGGCTTGATCTCCTACTGGTTTCGGTAAGAACGCAAACAGTGCGTTTCTACTGATATTCGAATAACGCTAGTCATTAAAGTTATTAATTTATTAGAACGTAGTTATTAGAACGAACAAATAGACGTTTTCTTTCTTTCTTTCTCTTTTTCTTACAGGTATTCTGGGGGCTGCGGAGGTGACGTTAGACGGTATTCAGTTATCTTAACGTGCCCCACAAGTATATGAATTATTATCATCCCCAGTCCATATTCGTCTCCCACTACAGGGGCACAGACCTCCCCTAATCAAGAGGGGATTAGGCCGTAATCTACGAGTATCACGCTAGCCTAATGTGAATTGGTAGACTTCACACACCCATGCGGGACTGCAGGTTTCCTCATGAAGTTTTCATTCATCTTATTGGTGTCTACAGTATAGACTGGTCTACATCGTAGATATCAATTTAGAAGTAACTCAGTGTTATGGGACTGGGATCGAACCGGTGACCTTTCGATTGTGAGTCTTGTTTATAACCACTACACCACCAGTGTATGAATATCAGACTTTAACTTGAGAAGAAATATTGTTAAAGCATCATTATTATGATCATCCTTGGAAGAGCACCGCTGGACCATGGGCCTTATTATAAAAAAGGGGAGGTGTTTGCCCTAATATCCACGGTTGGCAGAATATTGCAGATCGCAATCGTTGAATTGCACGATAACGCCTATTATTCTGGTGACTCATCTGGTTCTCAAAGCAACCACGAGATGAGGAGTGACATTATTATACATATATCCAATCACGCCTCTTCCCTGGTTCTCTCGCGTGGCAGAAAGGGACACTGACCACTATACTACTGAAGAGTTGGGGTAGGCAGAGACCACTTCTTTCAACTTGCTACGATTGTTTGATTTAGCAAAGTGGCTATCCGTAGCCCACTTTTCGCCTCCGTGGACAACAAGACGTATCATGATGTGGATATCATTTAATTGTATAAAAATTAAATGATCTTTTGTATCTTCAATTGAACTCGTAAATGAATTCACGTCGCGTAATACATAAAAGAACCCCTTTCAAAGAAAACCCAGCTGAGTAGTTACGACAATAGATCGTAAAACTAGTCCTCTAACTTATAAACTTTATGTCGCACACGCTTCCGACCATCAATGGAAACATCGGATTCCCCTTTCGCGGTCCGGTTAACAGTTTTGGGACCTCAAGTTAAATCGAAACTTGCCTTGAACCGAATAACATTCATGAATCTTTATAAGAATTGGGCGAAACAATTTTCTATTGTTTCTACGTAACTGAATCAAAGTACATTCATGGTGTTGCGATCGTAAGTCGTGTCTATAAGACATGACTTACAATCGCAAGGTTGCGGGTTCGATCCCGGCCTCGTACTACTGACTTATTTCTAATCCATCTACGGTCTATATTGTAGACATTGTACTCAACGGAGAAGGAAAACTTCGTAAGGAAACCTGCGTGCCCGCATGGGTGTGTGAAGTCTACCAATCCGCACTAGGCCGACGTGGTAGACTAAGGTCTAATACCTTCCTGATTAGGGGAGATCCTTGACCCTATACTGAGGACGAATATGGACTAGATGAAATGGTTCAAATATCACACATGAAGTTAACACGCCCAATTATCTGTCAGATTATTGCTTTAATTATAAAATTCTTACAGGTCAGGGAGTACTTAGTCTTTTAGTCTGTCGGGCAAATGGACTTAAGTATACGGGTAAGCGACCCCGGCCTCCCGAGCTATTCCTTCCGAGATAGTAGTATCCTACATCCTATAATCCTTTTCCCAAATTCCATACTCCTTGCTCAATACACCTTTCCTACCCCACCCTCTTTCCTTTCCTTTCTTTTCGTGGGAACGCAATGAGGCTTTTTAATGCTTTTGAACCTTAAAATGACGGCGTCGTGGTTCGCCACCCGACACGTCTCGTTTCCCGCGGGGGTGAAAAGTGGGCTACGGCTATCCACCTTGCTCGTAGCAAGTGAAAAGAAGTGGTCTCTGCCTACACAATTCTTCGGTAGTATAGTGGTCAGTATACCCGCCTGTAACACGGGAGACCGAGGTTCGATTCCCCGCCGGAGAGCCAGGGAAAAGAGCGTGTGTATGTATGTATGTATGTACTTACTGGTGATTGTATTAATTAATATTTTGATACATCCATTAAGGATACATTAATTGTAGGGCCACGTACATATACTACATAGACCACAAAAGCCATCATCATTAGCTCATGGAAGTCCAGTGCTGGGCATGGTGCTCCACCTTAAAAAGGAGGGATTTGCCATTACACGCTTGGCAGGAGTCTTGGAGATCGCAGTAGATTTTGATCGCTGCTGCTCATTATCCTGGTTATCCTTAGCCGGTTCTCATAGTACCCACAAAGATAGATGGAATGACGTTATCATTATGCCGGCGCCACACAGCGAGGTTATTACCTTAATTAAATCCAGTTCAAATCGCAGCCAATTCTTGAACTTAATTGCATGACCAATTAACGATCAGTGTTTAAACGTTGTCGTCGATATATGTTTATTTATTTAAACTGTAACGAACACAATATAATAATAACGGTCCGATAGCGAAGAGTTTCGACCAACACCTTCAGCTCTCTCTAAGCAGACGGGTGAAGGGCCTGATACAGAAGGCAGTACTCTTGGACACGGCCCGCATTGTGAGGAGGTTCCTCACTCTGGAGCCCTAACCGCCGGTAGCATGGGTCCTAGACCCTGTTATCGGTGGAGCAGCATTTTTTGTATAATATATATAAAAAGTTAAAATTTTAATTTTAATGTATATTTTATAAAAAATAATGTTGTAATTAAGATATATAAATAATAATAATATTCTGGACACTTTCACACAAATTGATCTAGTCCCAAATTAGAATTTCCAGTATCTTAGGTACTAGACGACGATATACATACTTATATAGATAAATACAATACAAAATATTTAAATAAATCTATGACTCCGATACAAATATTTGTGCTCATCACACATAATTTGTCCCAACCTTGGTTGGGACAAATTGAACTTGTTCAAACCCGCGACTGAATAGTACAGAAAGTAGGGTTACTAACACTGTTCCAATCGCTCGTCGATATAGTTCACTGCTGGCTCCCAAACAGGGCAATGTTTGAATCTTTAGCACTTGAGTTGTTTATTTCTTAATGTGTCTATGCAATTAACTCCATTTCTAGAAATTTTTGGATTAGCTCCACTGCATTCCAAGATGGCGAATTATAAATTACAATTTTGTTTGCTGTGTCATATTGATTCACCCTAGCTGTTTTTAAGATGAATAATGTACTATTTATCTTAAAAACAGCTAGGGTGAATTAGGTTGTAGTTCTTCTTTTTTTTACTCGACTAACCCGAAGCGCAAAAGGAGGGTTATGTATTTGACCTATATTTATGTATGTCCGCTCGTAACTACACAACAACTCAACCGATTTTAATAATGATACGTTATTAGATTCGCCTTGATGGCGTGAGTGTCACCGGGTACATAATATTCTAAAAAAAAAAATTCAAAATGGCGAACTTTATGCCTTTAATGTGCGGGCTGAAAATAATCTATTTTCCAAGACCCCCATGTGGGTTATCAAAATAAAGGGTTTTAAAAGGCGAGTACGAAAATATACACAATCCATATAGTTGAAAAGAATTTAGGGTGACAAATCATAGAATAAAAAAGATCGAGTCGGGTTTTTTTAGTTTTTCACATCTTATACTTGTTATTCTTGTTACTTGCTTCAATTTGCTAAATCTGTAACATTCTTAGTGCATTGACTTCCATAAACGGGCCCTTTACAGCTCCTCTAAGTAGTGTTGCTAGTACGCTCTAGCCAAAATTACCTGGCAATGCCTATAAAATAACATTTTTAGAGAAAAATAACATACTTATTCCATTGGCTTCGATATATTACGGGCTCTCGATAGCGTTTCTTAATAATGTTGCCAGTACACTCTAGTCAAAATAAATTACCTAAAAGTGCTAATAAATTAAGATTTTTAGAGAATGTTCATATATTTTTATACATTTTCCATTATGAAATGTTATATTTAGAGCATATTTTAAGTGGCAGAGTTGGCACGGACAGACAAACAAACAGACCGACAGGCAGTTTTGATGACGTGCAAATAGCCATATGATTTTATATAGAAATCATACGACACTACAGTTTTATTTCAAATGTGTAGTCGATCAAAGCGAAACGATAATAAATTCGAATACCTTTTCATTGTTTATTGAACGGAAAACATAAACAACAACTTCAATTAAACTGTGAATCGTATTGTTTGAAATTCTAAAACAATAAATAATATTTTAACCTATGATAAGTCGTTATTCAATTAACTGTTTACATATGTCTATTTACATACTATAACGAACAGTACGTTGGGCGTTGAAAGCTGTTCAGAGCCGCAATTCCGTGTTAAATTAAACCAATAAAGACCATTGTGGCAGAGAGATCATTTCGTAAGCACTGTAACCCGTTGTATGCCATCCACATAATGATACCATCACGCTACCTCTTCCATGAATGCTGCGAGGACCGGATGAGAGATATATCAGAGTAAACCAGCAAACAGCATTAGCCTATGATTTAATGGACATTGTAGAGCAGTGGATCCTGAACAAATGGCAAATTTCTCCTCTCTATGGAGGAAGTATCTTTAAAATAATATCATCATCCCCAATCCATATTCTTCCCCACTACAGGTGCACGGACCTTTCCTGATCAAGAGGGGGAACAGGCCGTAGTCTACCGCGCTGGCCTAGTGCGGGTTGGCAGACTTCACACACCCATGTGGGCATGCAGGTTTCCTCACGAAGTTTTCCTTCTCCGTTAAATACATTATTGATGTCTATAACGTAGACCGTACATGAATTAGAAATAACTCAGTGGTATAGGACCGGTATCGAATTTACGACCTTTCAATCGCAAGCTGTTTCTAACACCACTACACTACCGATGTACTAACATATACTAACATTAAGATATACTACATAAAAATATTACTAGAAAGCATATATTAACATTAAAATATTTCACGTTCAAAATTTTATCTTCTTTATACCACATACGAATATAAAACAGTGTATATTATCTAACTGCGACTGTGCAGTGCCTAGGCAAACCACAGCGTTAAGTGTGAATATTTTGTAAGTGACGTATTTTGGTTGATTAATAAATAAAAAAGCATGTGTTCAACAGCGATATCCACAGGCTATAGCCCTGTTTCTCTATGATCAAGAGATATTTGTAGTACGTTGCGTATAATACAATAATTAATCGGGCTATTTATAAATCTTCGACTGTTTAACATTTGTGTTTTGCGTTCTATAGCATGAAATACTTTCAAACAAAGACGTGTAAACATATACGAGGGTCGCAATGAAAGATTTTACAATTGGCCAGTAAGAAAAGTTGTCTATGAAAAATTCATTTAGGTTTCGAATAAAGAACTCTTTGGGATACTGTAGATGTGCAATGAATTCATATGTCATTTGTTTTTACAAATTGGCGGCAGTTAAAAAAGTGTGTGTCGTGGGTTGAAATAAATTTGACCAGAGAAAGTTTTCACTCTATGATTTATTACTACATTCGTTGCGGTCTTAATCAACAAATATGTTATGATAGACTTTGATTGAAATTTCATGATGTAGCTCCATCTGGTGCCACCATTTATAACTGGCTAAATGAGTTTTGACGTAGATGATTTACGTGAAGGGCGTCCTTCTACGGCGACTATTGAAGACAACATGAGCGCTGCGCGGTTAATGATAGAAGCTGATAAAGGAGTGCCACATCAACAGATCCGAGCAAGGTTATGGCAATGATTAAAATGGCAAGGTTATGTATTGGTATGAGTTAAGTGCAAAAAGTCTTCGCGAACTTTGCACCAGATGAATACCTCATACGAAGATCAAATACGCCGTCCTTTGGATTGATGCCGCGAAATGCTTGAAAATTGTAACGGAGATGACTCGAATGCTCTTTCACATTGTCATAGGTGATGAAAGCTGAATGTATTGTTACAAGCCCGAAACCAAAGAAAAGGGACGGAGACTACTATGAAAAACAATATAAACATTTCAGTTTTTGATTTTCTAATAACTTTTAGTCTGGTTCTCGTATATCATATTGCGCATAAATAATTTATGGTTTTCAAGGTAGAGACCACAGTTTGCAACATACTACGATCCTGATAGACTTCACTCGTCTCATCCACATCCATACATCTTTTCAAACACTTTCGCCGATTAAGGGTGCTATGAACTTAACCTCTTTGAAACATACATACATATACTTACGCCGATATCCCATAAGGGTAGGCAGAGACCACTTCTTTCCACTTGCTATGATTGTTTGATGTATCAAAGTGGCTATCCGCAGTCCACATTTCGCCTCCGCGGGCAATGAGACGTGTCGGGTGGCGAACTGCGACGCCGCCATTTTATAAGGTTCAAAAGCATTAAAAGCCTCATTGCGTCCCCACGAAAAGGAAGAAAAGGAAAGAGGGTGGGGTGGGAAAGGTGTATTGAGAAAGGAATATGGAATTTAGGTGAAGGACTATAGGATATAGGATACTACTATCTCGGAAGGAGAAGGAAGAGACAATAGTAGCTCGGGGGACCGGGGCCGCTTACCCGTATACTTAAGTGTATTTGCCGGACAAGCTAAAAGACTAAGACTAAGACTAAGTACTCCCTGACCTAACCCTCTTTGAAACAATTGGTATAATAATCACTTACATCATTGATACCCAAAGTGCTGTATATCGACCCCCAGGGGTCGACGACGACATCACTACAGTTAAAAGTTTAAATCCTTCAAAGTGGGTAGCACTATACTAGCTGTCGAGGACACATTTCAAGTTGATAAATTTGCAAAAATTTAATTTTAGCCAAGCGGAAGGTCTACACAAAAACAAAACACATAGCAAGTGGTCTACACGGGTAAAGATGATTTCTTTAAT